>CATKHJ010983924.1:0-11968 GCA_949750685.1 Vernicia montana
GTAAAGTATGTCTAATTCAGTCCAGTCATCAGTGAGGATGTTCTATCTTCACTTGTGTTGAGAAAATGTTTAAAAGAAAAAAAAAATTAAGTCAATATTGTAGGCACCTAATTTGGTGCCTACAATTAGGTAAGCCAACAATTATTGAATGCCAACAATTATTGAATGCTCACAATTGGAAGGTGTTAGAAGCCTATATAAAGGCTCCCTTCCTCCTTCTAAATTTATCCCCTCTATTTTGAGATTTGTGTGAAGGTGAAATTTGAGTAAAATCCCAAAATGAGGAAGAGAAAAAGAAAGAAGATTTGTGTTTTTCTCTTTAGTATTTGTTTTGGTTTGTTGTGAGAGAAAAATATTTATGAGTTAAAATACCTATAGTAATTCTTTTTGTTATTGTATTTTGGTAATCCTTCTCTTTTATTACAACAAGTTTTGATTCCAATTTGTTACTTGTTGTTTGATATTTTGTATAAGAGATTAATGATATTGGGTGTATTGGGTTTTGGGATTGTGAGATATTTTTCTTCTCTGTTGTACTACCTTTTGAGTTCATTAGTGAATTTTGATCTCTTTTTCCCATGAACGTAGGCTTACGCCGAACCACGTTAAAAATTATGTTATCTTTGTTTGTTATTATTTCGTTGTCCAATTTTATATATATCTCTAAATAAATATTTAACCGTGTCATATGTCAAAATTCCCAACATGTGTTTCCTTCTCCCATTGCCTTCTCAATTATAGGGGTTACAAGTTAATGACAAACCCATAAATTTTTGTTCAATGGGATCACATAATACTAATTTTTTTTTAGTATAAATGATTATATAAATTTATATTTATTTTTGTATGAACTAAAATTTATTTAGAAGTTCATATTATTAATTGTACAAATTCAGTTATATTTAAATTAAATTTTATCAAAATAGATAGAATTTATAAATAAATTGTAAATTAATAATATTATAATTTTTAAAATAGACTTATATTTAATACATAAAAATTAAATATTAGAATTAATTTCTAAGTGAACTTTTTAAAAAAATTTATTTACATATTAAATGACTTTTATGTTGATTTATTTCAAATATAATATATATTTTATTTTTTTAAAAAAATTAGTTTTTTCTCATTTGATTCAAAATAATGGATATACAAAAGAAAAGATAAAAATTTTAAAATAATACATTTTTTATTTTTTTAAAATGATCTTTAAAATAATTTTATTGTGTTATTTGAAATAAATATATTATTATTTGAAAATTAAAAATAAGTAAAACTAATGGATATATTAACAATTTAGATAAGTCACGATATTATTTGAGAAAAGAGAAAACTTAAAATATAATATTTAGAAAATTTTAAATGTTTGGATTTGAAAAATAAAAATCAAATAAATTTGAAAGATATACTAACAATTTGAGTGGGTCGCAATATATATTGTAGTGATAGTAAAACGTAAAATTTATAAAAATTTTAGGAGTTTAAAAAAATTTTAATGGAATCATTGCATCATGCAATATTTAACAATTATAGTGGAGTCACTTTAAAAAATTTAGTGGGATCACTAAGTAAAATTCATATAGATTAGTAAGATTCTTGAAATTTTCAGTGAGGTCACATGACCCAATGATTATAACTTGTGGCCGCCCCTAGGTGGAGTTCTTGGCTTAATAAGTATATTATTATTACTGTAAAATTTAAGTGGAGAATCTTGATCTAGTCTATTCAATTGTTTGTTTAGTTAGTTTGGAAAAAGAAGTTAATGTTGGCACAAGGCAACGGGAGAAGGGAAAGGGGAAAGTGGGAAAGGAGGAGGGTGGGAAGTCGCACAGTGAGAGTGAATGGAGGTTTCCATAGATAGGATTGAGCACGGTACTCAGGAATATTAGACCAAATCGAAATATCAAATTGTTTTAGTACTGTACTGTAAGAAAATTTAGAACTTAGGGCGATAATCGTACCGAAAATTTTAATTCAGTACAATACTGGTTCTTAGCTTATATTCGAATCGAGAACTGTATTGAACTGAACCAATCCAAAAATACAGGTACCGAACCAAATTTTAACATATATATATGTATATTAAACCTATTAAAATCAAAACCTTAGACTTATTATATATCAATTAGAGCTATTATTATGTCAATTATATACTCCCTCCATTTCATAATAATAGAATAGTCGTTTTAGAAGGTTGCACACATATTAAATAAGCTATTAAATAACTTCAATTTTAATTAAGATGGATAAATATACCTTTATTTTATCATTAAAACTCATTCTCTTTTATCTTACCAAAACTCTATCACTAATAAAGTAAAATTGGAAAAAATGTAATAAATATTGCATAAAACTCTTAAAATGACAATTAATTTGAAACAGAGGGTATATATATATAAGTTTTAATAAAATTTATTAAAATTCAAACCTTAGGCTTAGGGTTAAGCACAGTATTCGAGAATACTGGACCAAACCGAAATACTAAACTATTTTAGTACTGTATTGCATAAATATTGAACTATTTTAGTACTGTACTATAAAAAATTTGAAACTTATGATGAGAACCCTACCGAATTACATTAAAAATTTTAATTTGATACGGTAATGATTTTCAACTCAGTACCGACTTGAATTGAACCATACTCAGCCTTAGCCATATATATGATGTTGTCATGAGTTGAGTTGAGTTGAGTTGTAGAGTAAATTTGATTTTAAGGATTCAAAACTCTTTTTTTATTTTATCATAGTTTTTTTTGCCTTTTTCTTTGACTACATTGGTGAGACACGCTCTTGTCCAATGCTACAATAGGATTGAATTGATTATAAAATAAAATTTTTATCTTTAATTAATCTAAAAGTTAATTTTGAATTTAATTGGATTAAAAGTTTAAGGGGCCAAATTAAGTGTTTATTTTGTTAAAAAATTACCATATGTAATTAAAAAAAAAAAAAAAAAAAGGGATTTGTGGTATTTTTCATATACTTTTAAATACTTGAGTATCAAATTGATTAATATCATTAATATTTATATTAATCATTTGATATATAATATTAATTAAGAAAATATTTTTCTCTTATTACATGGAATTTCATTAGGTACTGTAGGATCCACTTTTAAATTAAAATTTAATTTTAGTTAATTATAAAAATTAAAAAATATTTTAAAAAAAAAGAAAAATTAAAATTAAAAATAATTATCATTAAATTTCATAATTTAAATTATATCATTCCAAATACGAGAATTCATTTGAATTTAGTTATAATTGAATTTTATATTTCTAATACATTTGTTTCAAATGGAGTGTAAGTGTTTAAAAGAAACAAACAAGAAGAATTTAAGTGTATGAAAAAATACCATAGACCCTTTTTAAGAAAAACATAAAATACAGGATAGATTCTTTTACACTTTTCCCTTTATTTAATTATGAAAAATAAAGCAGAAAACTATCATGTTTAAAAAAAAGTTGAAAATATCTCATAAATAAGTAAATAACCATAAGCATTTTCTCTAAAATTATATATATATTTTTTCCATCATACTCTAAAGTTGATACTATATTATCCAAATATCATTTACTTTTGCCTTAATGAGTATGGTACTATAAATTAGGGGAAGTGGTCCTGAAAATATACATTTATCACTTGACCCCTCCATTATATATTGTATTCATTATAGTTATTTTGACCCATTTTTCTTTCATGTGAGAAATTCTACTCAGTTGACATGAATAACACACATCATCATTAAATTTGTGAACTTTTTATTACAATTTACTCTCTTATATTTTAAATTAAATTTCATTACATTTTAATTTTAAAATTATTATATTATAAAAGTATTCAATCTCTCAAAATTTTATATTTTATATTTTTTACTTTTTATAATATAAAGATTAAAGTTATTTAATTTAAATTAATAGAAAGTGCAATATTATATCTTGAAAAACTTCATAAGCTTCGGTAAATTTAATGCTCCTTTGTTTACCATTTTTTTAAAAATGTAAAATGAATGTATAAAACTTAAAGCCACTTCAAGAAACTCAAATTTTATAATAATTCGATTCAATTCAATTCTTTTCGGTTAAAAAAAAAAAAGTGTTGTATTATTTATATTTTGATAATTTTAAAATTTTGTTTAATTAAGTTTATATTTATTGAATATGTGAGATCAATGCAAATATAAATAATATATTGAAAATTAATATATATATTTGCCAAACTTCTATTTCTTGTTAGTTATTTGAATATATTGACAGATATTTACATATTCACCGCCTTGAATGGAAGTCACCTCCTTGACTGACATAAGTTTGAAAATTAAAAATTACGAGAAAAAGTTTTCACCGCCTTGACAGAAATGTCACCACCTTGAATCACTGTCACGGCCTTGACAGAAAAAGTCACTGCCTTAAAAAAGACACAGAGAGTTTTAGTATTTTTTTCAATCAGCAAGTCACGATTTTGACTCAAATGTCATTACCTTGACTCAAAAAAAGTCACGGCTTGACTCAAAAAGTCACCACCTTGACTTGCAAGAAACAGACAAAAAATATAACCATTTATATACATTGGAGCTTGTCTGAAAATGATATTTTGAGCATTAAAAATGGTTGTTTGAGCATGGAATGAAGACCTATATATATTTAAAGCCTCAAGGTGAATGAAGAAAAGTTTTTACACATTAAAAACATATATTACAAGCAAATCAAAGTTTTCAAACTCTAAATTCTTTGTACATTGAGTTAGAACATAAAAACTTTATTTATCATCTTTATGTATTCAAATTTATTCTAAATTAGATTACATTCTTCTATTTTTTGTACTAGCTATTTGTCAAAGTCTTGAGTGACTCTAAACCTCAAATCATTCTCTATTGTAAAGGTTGTGTGTGAGCCATAAAACACTTAGAAAGGTTTAAGTGTGTACCTTGAAAACATTTGGATTTAAGTGTTAGCCATTAAAACACTTATATTTGATCTTGCACCCTTAAAAAAATCATTGATAGTGAAAATCTTAAGTGAAGTTTGAGGAGTGGATATAAGTAAGGAGTTGGCCGAACCACTATAAATTTTATCTTTGAATCTCTCTTCTATACACTCTCATATGTTTTGATTATTTGTTTTTTTATTTGAATGGTTTAGATATTCATATAAATTTAAAATTTACTTATTTACTTTGATTAATTACTTCCGCTAATATTGTTTTAATATTTAAGTTTTTCAAAATAAAAATTTTTAAATTGAAATTAATTTTTATAAATCCTATTCACCCCCTCTAAGATTTGTCATACTTAGACTAATAAAAAGAATTATTTTTTTTAAGGTAAAAAGGAAATCATTTTAAAAGAAATGAAATCATGTCAAAAATGTAAGAATTCGATTTTAAAAATTCACTATTAAAATCCAAAATATCATAATTTAAATTAATCAAGATTCTTTTATACAAGGATCAAATTAAAAAATAATTATATATATTTTTTAATTATTTAAAACAATATAATTCAAATAAATTCTATAATTTTAAATTTATCTAAACATATGAAATTTATCTAAACATATGAAATTTATCATTAATTGAATTAAATTTTACCAATTGAATTGAATCAAATTAATTTATTATACATGATTTGTTCTAAACAGTTACTAAGAATGAGAATTTATAAACATACAATTTATTCGAACTCGTGATTCGGTAGACATGTACATAAAATATGTCAAAGATACATTCACCTTCTAGATGGAAAATGAAAATATTAAATAAATAATAATAAAGTCATATGAGACATTGATACACATATTAGAATGATTTGATAGAAAAGCATTATATGATAGAACTTCTTACAGAAAACCAATAGAATAGAGAGATATATTATCATAAAATAAAAAAATAAAAATTGAGAATAATATATTTTAAAAGTTGCAAAAGTAACTTTAAAATTTATTTACCAATTTTTTTTTAAGAGGGAAATCATTTGTATTTTACATCATGCCAGATGGGCACTTATTGTTAGCCGTCTGTCAGTCTTTATCCTTTCAACATTCAATTGATTCTCTTTTGAGCCGCCGTAGATTAGTGAAATAGATCGATCATAGTTTCATTTTCTATTTAATAATTATATATAAGTTCAATGTAAAATTCAACTCTTGAAATTTATTAAAAAAATTTTGTGGCAATTTAAATTTTTAAAATGACATATTTAGTCTTATATTTTCTAATTTTATATATAATCAACACTCTAATACTCATAAACATGTGAATTTACACGCGTATTTATATGTAAAAAAAAATTAAATATCTGAATAGTTAAATTTAATAACCATTCACATTTGACTTTAATTTTTATTTCTTCTCGTTTTAATAATTTTTTTCTAATTGAATCTTTTAGTGATTTAACTCGTTAAGATATGTGTAATCTCATGCAGTCTGCTGATTATGATTTTTTTTTAAATGTATACAAAATTAAAAAGTTGATGGGTTAAATAAACTATTTTAAAAAATTTAAGGATTAATAGACTTTTTTGAAAGTTAAGGTGTAAAACCCCAAATATTAGTTATTTTGATGAACGCAGATATTAAGATGAAGATGAGAACTAAAATGTGATTAGAGTTTTAATGGTTATAATAAGGTTAGTAACAAAAGTGAAATTTTAATAAGAATGAACTATGGTGAGAAGGCTAGATTATAGGCGAGGCTGTATCGAGGATGATAGAAATGATGAGAGATATGATATGAAGATGAATATGTAAAAATTAATTGATGAGTGGTATTTGTTGTGTCTTATTTTGTCATAGTTTTATTAGGTTAATTTATTTAGTTTTTAATTTAATTCAGTTGTTTTGATTTTGTTTTAGTATTATTGTATTATTTTTATATTGTGGTGGTATATTGTGCATGTTTTATGCAATCGGTGAAGAATTGAGCCAAAACGAGGAGTTTCAAGGGGCAAGGAGCTGACAGAGGTGTGTTAGCTCAGCAGAGGTGTGCCAAGGAGACATCATCAAAGGCGTGTTAGCTCAGTAGAGGTGTGTCAAGGAGCCATCAACAGTGGCATGTTTCTCAACAAGGGCGTGTCATGCATTAATGAAAGACCCTTGTCAACTCTAGCCACACTCTTGTCTCATTAATTCAATATAAAAATTTGAGACTCAGTAGAAATGGGGGGAGACAAAAACCTAGTAGCCGCTAGGCTCTAGGATGGTTTTAGTTTAGGTTTTCCTTTGATAAAATAACGATTTTTCTTAATTGTTTGAGGATTAAATTAGGCTTTTGTTAGATTAATTCTTTTTGGATTGAAGATTGCTTGGATTCTTTGGAGAAGGTGATCAAGCCATTCAAGGGTTTCCATTTTTCTTCATTAAAGGGAAGTTTTCTTAGCTTTTGTAATAAAAATTCATTTAGTTTTTTTGATTTCTAATCATGAATAGGGAGAGCTAAATGTTTATTAGATATTTTGGAATCCAATTTTGATTGAATTGATTACTGATTATTTCAATTGAATTTATGGTTATTTTCATTCATGGTTTTCATTAGAGTTCATGATATATGAGAGCTTAGCTACCTTTCATATAAATTGGCTTGAATATTTGAGATTTTAATTATGAAACTAATCATCCAAAATTTAATATTAGCTCATGTGAATGAATGTTTAGATTGAGTCATTTAGTTGATTTTGAATCGGAAAGGTATAAAATAATTATGTGCAAATTTGGACAAGCCATGATCTGAATGGAAGTCTATAGCCTTAGTGAGAGAACCATAACCTTAATTTAATAGAATAACCATTGATTGATGCATGATAGTTGGTGAACAAAATATCCATCTTTTATATCTTAAGCTAAGTTAGTTTATTTTCTGTTTTAATTTCCATTTTCATTTGCAAAAAGCCATCTTGATTAGAGTGTTTAGGACTTTTAATTCCTTAATTGTGTTCATTGACATTAATAGAATAATTAATTTAGGATAATTGCACTTTGGTATATCTTCACAATTCCTTGAGAGATCGACCTTGGAGGTTAACTTATCGATAACTACGATATGATTCATTAATTTGTGAGTATTTAAATTTGTGTGGACTTAGACTAGATCAAATTTAAGTGCAACGATATTGATATAATAGACGAATCCGACATAGAGTAAGATGAGCGAAAGACTTAATGCTAGTAAATGAACATATGGGTTTGGTTCAGCGAGATGAGCAAAGCGATTGTAAGATGAGTCTAGGAACTCGATGACAAGGCCGAAGAGGTTCATAGATTTACGAAAGGAATCAAGTAAGTCTAGCCTGGAAAAAATGAGGTCAAGTTGTGGACCCAATGATAGGGCTTAGATATCAGCATATATTTACAGAGATGAGTTGTGGATTCGATAATAAGGCTTCAATACCATTAGATAATTATGAGACGAGCTAGTGGGTTCGAATGTATGATAGAGTAAGATATTGTATTGTAACAGATAAGTATGATTAGGTGGAAAAGTTATCTATCACTAACAGTTTTCTCCAGACTATTAATGATATTTTCCTTTCCAAGAAAAGTTACCGTTCCAATAAAAGTTTACCTTTCCAATGTGAATTGTCTTTTCCATAAATAACTATTGACTAGCTTTATGTATTTTCATAACAGAAGTCATAATCACTTCTTCTCTATTTAAGACCTTAAGACTGTTCAGTTTTATTTTGAATAGTTACATTCTCTTTCTAAAAGCTTAAATTCTGAAGTTTCTCTGAAACTCACTAGAAACTGATTCAAAACTCAAAACTCTTTCATCAAACTTTTTTTCTTAAAGAAAATAGTCATTTGACAAATGAAACCTAAGATCTAAAACGTAGATGATTCCTCTAGTTTTCTTAAAAGATCTCCTAGTGGGTCTAAAGGATAGATTGGTGGATCCAATGAGCCTAAGGATGGACGAAGTTGATCTTGATGATGATCCGAACCTAGGAAGTGATGCCTTAGTCTGGAATGATCAGAGAGTTATTAGGAAGTCATTGATGGAGATCTTGATGGTGATGATTTTGATAAAAGGCCATAGTGTATATGTTGATGGTGATTTGGCCTTACTGAATATTCTTTTGGCTCTGACGGAGAAATTAATAGTCGAAAAGGAACTTGAGAGATGTCGTAGAGCCGGAGCTGATGATGAAAAAATGCATGAACAATATGATGAAGTTCCCCCTTGTATTTCGTTGAATTCCATTCTTTTGCTGACCTCCTATGAAGTTATTATTTTCATTAGTGTTACTGTTACCATTAGCTTTGGTGGGTAACCTAATATTGTATTTTCTTTGTAAGTTCTATCAAAAAATGAAATTGGCGAAGCCATTCAGGTTGAAGACATCATTTTGTGAGTAAGGTCATTTGGACCGAAGCTATCTTATTGTAAACAAAATAGTCTTGATTGTAATCGAAGTCATTTCTATTGTAATCGAGGCCACTCGGGTCGCAGCCAATTTTATTGTAATTGATGAAGTCATTTGGACCGAAGTCACTATCTTGTAAATGAAGCCACTTGGGCATTTTCTTATTAATACTATTATCTATTGTATGTTAAATTGACAAAACGCCCAACTACTGAGGATATTCATTAGACCAAGTGCACTGGTGACTCGATTGATTAGGTCTATAAATTAAGTCAGACATATTCTCGCAGGCATGCAAAGATGTTTCTTGGACATGTAGTAGTTCATAATTGTTACGAAGAGCACATGAGTTTGCTTATAGTGCCTTCGATAGTTTATTACTTATATTGCAATGGTATATGATAGTGCTACAAATTGCAGAGACATATGGGGTAGCGGTTCGTCCCACCATTTAATCTCTAATGGATAATAATGTGAGGTTCACGATAATGTGGAAAAATAAACCTGAACTCACGAATGCATGCTTTTGTCAGTTTATATGAAAGAATATTTTGATATAATTGTCTTCGACATTTATGATATTATATGAATACCTATTGTATTGATTTCTTATAGTATTTTAAATGATTAATTCTCTTTGGTATTTAATCATTCATGAAACCTTATCCATAATGCATTTCTATGATTTTATTAAGTTGATGACTTACCACATCGTCTGTAAATTTCAGGATTTATCTTAAAACTTTTCAGGTACTATATTGGAGAAGTTAGAAGGTGAATGTTATAGCCCTCGTCTCTTAGCGAAGAGACTTTAGCTATTTATGATGAAAAAGGTATTCGAGTTAGAGTGAGAATATAAACATAGAATATTAATTTTTAATTGTAATATTCATAACTAATGTTGAATTGTATTAGAAAATAAATCGTTTGTAAGGAAGTTTTTATGTAATGAAGTGATATAAATGAATAAAACAAGAAAGATTTTATCCTAAGTTCATATATGTTCCTTAATGCATAATTGTAAGTTGGCCCACATAAGTTTCGCATAGTCGAACATGATTTGTATAAGTGATTAGATCCTAGACATAGAAGCATTCTACGAGGTGATTAGTGGTCTTAAATCTACCCATACCTTAGGACCATCGCACCTCGATTTAGCGAAGATGATGATATGATAAAAGCAACTCGTTGATGAGTGAGTTTTTAAGGGGGTACTGAGGAGGGGGCGTGATATAAGGATGCCACAAGACTTTTATAGTAAAGTTTAGGAATTAAATTATACATTCAGGTGATGTTTGGTAAAATTAAAAATTAAGTGCTGAATAATATAAGTATTATAGTTTTTAAAATGTAAATTATTTAAAATTTTAATCACTTATTGTATTCAGTATAAATTTTAAATTAAATATTTTAACTTATCATTTTAAGTAGTTTTAACTTAATTGAAAACTTTAAATTGAAATTATTTTATGTTATCAAACCATCTTAAAACTAATAAGTGCTGAAAATATTAAATTAAATAATAAGTTGTGTTATTAAACAGTCCCTCAGTCAATATATATATCTCTATTTATAAGAATTTTACTAAGGCTGAGCTTGGACTTGGGCTTAGGCGTTTAGGCTCACGTTTGGGCTAGAGCCCGATTCGTCTCTTCTCTTCAAGCTTTATTTTTACTACCAAATCCAGCCCAGCCCTATTTGCATATATGTTTGTTTTTATCTTTTTAGACATTAATTTATATTGTTTTTGTTATTTTTCATTCTATTGATGAAATGTTTTGTTCATTGATAGATTAAATGTACCTACTTAATAGAAGTGTTGAGTTCTTTTAAATTGTTTAGGGTTTTAATTTAAATTTTTTTTTAAAATTTATTATTGATATTTAAACAATCAAATTTCTTTAAATACATGAAGGTTAATTTGTGGTTCAAAATAACTAAGAAGTTATGGATGGAATTAAACTTCAAAAGTTGAGTAGGCCAAAAATAGAAATGAAAAGGAAAAACAATAAGTTGGTGAGAAGCAACATAAAACTTTTAAGTTTTTGAACACCATAACTATAATATAAAAAAATCTATCTATAAATTAATAAATTATCTTTTTGAGTATTAGGGAGAGGATTTAAAGAAATTATTTAGGCATTATATATACTTCAAAGAAATAAAAATATGTAATATATATGTAATAAATAAATTTAAAAAAAATTTGGACGACCAAAATACATATATTTTAGCAAGTATACAAAAGATATCTAAGATAAAAATGAAATTTTAAAAAAAAATTGAATACTTATATTTTTTTTAAATATACATAAAATTATTGGGGAAACCCTAAGTTTCTCTATGCCTCCATGTAATAAGTGGAGTATGCTTCTCCCTTGGTTAGGGGTGAGCAAAAAATTGATATAATCAAAAATTAAACCGTACTGAATTTAATTTATTCGGTTCGATTTGAGTTTTTATAAATTTTGGTTTATTTATTTCAGTTCGGTTTATGTTTTAAAAAACTTAAAATAACCGAACAGATATATATATATATATATATATATATATATATATATATATATATATATATATATATATATATATATAACGGAGGCAGAATTAAG
>CATKHJ010984275.1:0-12056 GCA_949750685.1 Vernicia montana
TTTAAAAATCGAACTGAATTACTAAAAAAATCAAACCGAATCAAACTGAACTGAACTTTTTTGGTTTGATTCAGTTTTATACAAAATTCGGTTCGGTTTATGAAAAATATAGGTTTTGTTTTTTATTTTTCGGTTTGGTTCGGTTTTAAACCGAACCAACCATTTGCACACACCTCATTATAATTGTAGGATTTTTTTTCTTTGTTTTTTTCTTTATTTAAGAAAGTTTTAAATGAAAACATTATAAGATTTTTGCATATAAATAAATATTTTTGATGCAAAAAAAATTGCCATTAATTAGGAAACAACTTCTCCAGCAATGTTCAACAATTGACTTCCATGAGCACCTAGGGCAGAATTAAAAAATTTAGTGAGGGAACGATAAAAAATTAAAATTAAATTTATAATCACATAAATTAGTACCGTACTATATTTAATTTTTATTAATCATTAATATATTAATTATGCATATATAATGCATAAATATATTTAAAAAAAAAATCAATTGAATACTCAATATTTTTCTAATGGACATATAAAAGTTATAATTATAGATTTTATTCAATAATTGAGGGAGGAGAGCTGATTTAAATTTTGAGGGAAGCCAATATTATATATATATATATATATATATATATATATATATATATATATAGGTAAATTTCCCCCCAAACCAATGACTAGTACCGCCCATGATGAGCACTAGTTGTTCTACAAGCCCAGTTCAGCGCCTGTTCATGGCTTCGGGCCAAGAAAGAGTTTTCCCTGTTTTACAAAAATAGCTTATATATGGGTAGGTAGCCCCGGCTGCTGTTTTAAACCGGACTGGAATCAGAACCAAATAAGTTGTTTCGGTTTAATATTTTGTGGAATTAGAACCGAACCACATATAGAAGGTTCAGTTTCGATTCCAAATCAGGACAATTCCGGTTCATAACGGTTCCAATTATCTACAATCACATACAATTCTTGTTATTACAATTTTTCTAATGATTTCATATATAAAAATTATACAATCAATTCACATACATATAATAGAACATTAAAAAAAAAAAAAAAAAATTCTATTGAATTTAATTACTACATTCAAATTGATAAAGTATAATTCAATAAATTAATATCAATATATTGTTTCTATTTTTCATAAAATATTCTTACTTCATTAGCATAAATTAAAATATTAGATTTTTATAATTTTAAATCTTTAATTAAATTGAGTTTTTGAATTTATGATATAAATTATGACTACAAAAATAAAATATTAGATTTTTATAATTTTAAACCTTCAAATTTGAATGATATATATGTTCACTGAATAAATATTATAGATTAATCTTCAAATTCCAATGCAATCTACGGTTTGAATTAGAATTAGACCAACAATTTTGATTTCGATTCTGGTTCAAGGTAAGGAGGATCGGAACCAGACCGATCCTCCTTACAGGCTAAGACCATACCAGAATTGGAACTACGATTTTGATTTTGGTATGGTTTTTAGCCAATTCGGGTTCGATTTCGAACCAACCCGTGGCCAAGTTTATGGGTAAGCAATTAATTTTTTGTTCAATGGTACTTAGTTTATTAAACCTCTATAAATTAATAGTCTTGGGACTACAAAAAATTATTAATTAATCGATAAATTAATAATTAATAATTTATACATTAATTAATAAAAAATTTTAATTTATCGTGGTATTTTTATTTTTTTTTTCTAAAACATTGAACTTAATATATATTTTCTCTTGCAACACGAGAACAGTATACTAAAATTTCTTAATGCACTAAGAAAAATTAGAAATGAAATCCAATGAGATATTAATTTCAAGAAGAAATAAGTAATACTTGAGTTATATTTTACAAACATCTCCTAATCGAATCAAGTATATATATATATATATATATATATATATATATATTATTAATTTATATATCAAGTAGGACCTATGTGTGTGTGTTTTTTTTTAAATATATTATCTTATAAATTTAGAGAATTATTAATTTACAACATTAGTCCTAAGTCAAGACGGAACAAAAATATTATTTAATCAAAATTATTAATTTATCGATGTTATACTGTAGTTTTTAAAATTAAAAAGTCTCAAAGCTATATATATATTAATCTTATTAGACTAACCCAAATCATCTCATTATGATAGGATTAATTCACATAATGTGATATATTTAAGTATCGTTTGGTTTGCCATAATCTATTTTTTGAAAAGTGTATTTCTCGAAAAATTAATTTTCATGAAAGTTATTTCATAATAAGTGTAACTTATTAAGTATTTGGTTTACATATGAACTTACTGAGATTTTTTTTTTTTGGACATATATTATTTTTTTTAGGAGTTATCCATCATAAAATAGCATAATACCCTAACAATTAATTTACATATGCAATTGTACTTTTCTTTAGTTTTTAAATTAAATATATTTTAATAAATTAGATTTGAATTTAACTGGTACCTTAAATAAATTATTTACGGTACAGTATGAAAAGTTGGATAATTTACTTCTTAATAATTTTTTTTTTTTTTTTTTTTTTATGATGTAAACTAAATATTCTTAAAATATATATTTCTAAGAAAGTCTCCGAAACGATAGTCTATCTAATATTTTTTTTTGCGTATTGAGATGAATATATAGATTATAATAGAGAATGAAGTTGTGTTGAATTGTTAGAAAGGACAATTTTTTCGTGCTCACCGAATTGCAGGTACCTTGTGCATGATGCTGACACTTTGGCAATTCTACTCACCGTTTAGAAAGGGGCAATGGACGGTTTTGTTTAAAATTACTAACTCCTATTCACCAAAAAAAAAAAAAAAAAAAAAAGAAAGAAAATTACTAACTTCTCCTTACTCGTTATTTTTCTTTGACATGTTTTTTGGTGGGTTATACTTTTTTTTTTTTTTCAGTTTTTATGCAATTATTATTAAATCGTGTTTGGTAAAATTAAAAATTAAATGTTGAATAAAATAAGTAATATAATTTTTAAATTATAAAAAATATTAATAATATAATTACTCATTATATTCAGTATAAATTTTAAGTTCAAAATTTTAACTTATACTTTTAAGTGATTTTTAATTTAATTGAAAATTTTAAAATAAATATTATCAAACAATTTAAAATAATTAAATATTAAAAATTTTAATTTTAAATACTAAATAGCATTATCAAACAACCTTTATATATTATTTTTTGGGCGAAAATTATTCTTATATTATAAAAAGCATCACTTTAGTCAAATAAATAAATAAATAAAATATGCAATTGAATTGAATATATAATTCAATTTAAATGTAATACTTATAATAATCAATTCAATATGTTTTAATTTATTGTACTTTAAAGATTTCGAGAAATAAGTAAAGCTAAATTTGAGTACTATACTATTTAATTTAAGTGACGACTAACAAATCTAATTGAATATTTAATTTTAAAGAAGATATTAATCAATTCAAAATGAATTGATTAATGTATTGTATTTCAATGATTAATTATTGTTTTATAATATTGGAGGTTATTTAGGAGCTTGAACATTAATAATTTTATTTTTTATAAAAATTTAAGATGTACAAAAAAATTAAATTAATATGTTAAAATTTACTAATAGTATTATTTATATGCTTTCTAAAAGTTATAAATAATTTAAAATTTTGAGTGTGAACATCTTAAATTATAAAATCAGAGGAAAACATACAAAAAAAAATAATATTTAAGTGATTTTGTTTTATGGATAAAAGGCATCAAATCTAATTTTTGAGTAAAAATTAAATAAATATAAGGAAAAAAAAAAGAAAGAGGTGTGACTAGTCAAAAACAATAAAAAAGAAATGGAACAAACAGTTGGTAACTTTCTGCAAGCAGGCAGTTTTCAAAGCATTACACTGTCCTGTACTTCTAGAAATATGGAATAAAACTCCTTAATTGAAGAAGCCCATTAAGTCATTAACTATGGTTAATAATTTTGATAATGACAATATATATCTTAACCCATATCTTATCCAAATTCCAAAGTCATGGCCCATAACTGTTGTCGCGTTTTGCATACTCTTTTCTCCAAGAAAATGAACACTCAATTTTTTTAGAGCCTAATTGATTGTAATTTAGATTTTTTTTTTAATTTTTTTTATTGTTATATTAATTATAGACTACAGTAATTAGAAAACATAAAAATAAAACGGATTAAAGTCTCATAAATTTCCCTTCATTATGTGAAAGCCAATTCTATAGTTTTGCAAAGAAAAGTCATTCCTTGACCACTAAAATAAAATGATCAATTCGGTTTGATTAAAGAATATAAAAATTTTGGTTTGGTTAAAAAGTTTAATTTACCAAATTAATTGAACCGACTAATTTACTTTTTTTTTTTCATTTTTCTAGATAAATAAATTAGAAATTTCAATGTGCCAATTAATTTATGTACTTATATTTTTTATTTTTTTAATGAATTTATAATTTAATTGATACATAATTCATTTGTGTACTTAAATTTATGAAATATTATGATATAATTTTTTTAAAAATATTATATGACATTATTTCATGTCATGATTTACTTTTTTTATTTTTTTATATAAATAAATTAAAAAATTTCAATGATATAGATAACAAATACTCATAATGTATTTAAATTTAAAGTGAAAAATATTTTATCATATTCATTTTTTTAACTAAAAAAACACAATAAAATCAATTTAACCAAAATTAAATAGTTCGGTTAAATTAATTTGATTTTGTAATTATTTCAGTTCAATTAATATTTAATTTTAATTTATTTAGTTAATGAAAATTATTAACCGAACATACCGATTACACCTCTTATCTCTCTACTTTCCATTTGAGCTCTCTACCGATTTGAAATGGTATTTTGCAGCATGCTATTGAATTTCATTAAATGCAAAAATAAAAAAAATAAAAATTAAACGGAAAAAGTTTGATACAAATTTCTATTTTTATATTTTTTAAATATTTCTATAAAATTTATAAAATTTAAAAAAATTCAAATTTTAAACAAATTTCTCCTTTTTTTAAAAAAAATACTTCCATAAAATTTAATAAAGCTTAATAATATCTTTAATTATTATATATATACATATAAAGATTATAATTATTATTAATATATTTATTATTATTTGAAATTTTATTTCAAATATTATGTAATAAATTTGCCGATTAGTGTTTACTTGTAATAATTTATACTAATTCATTTATTTTTTTTTACTTTATCTTAATATATTTTTATTTATCATGATTTTTAATAGATAATATTAATTATGATATACTATATAAATATTTATTATATATTTAATTTAACTACGGTTCAACCCAGGTTTAACCTCTAACCCGTAACTCTCTATATTCACCAGTTCGAAAATTGGGCCGAGTTTAAAAACATTGATTAATTTGAATTCTATCATCGGGATCAAACTATAAATGAAGATTTTTTCTCATTTACAAATCCTTGAATTATGATATGGATAGTCTGCTTTTAACCAAATTATAGAGTTGAATTTTGTATTGTGCACAAAAATTAGCTCATGATACTACATTACTGTTAAAAAAAAAAAAAAAAAAAAAAAAAAAAACTCTTTTATCAAAGAAAGCCCGTTAAGTCATTCAACTATGGCTAATAATTTTCATAATACAACATTACCTTAACCCAAATGGTGAATCTCTTTCTACCAAAAGTCGTGGCCAATTTACATCCATGAATCATATGAAATTTTGTCATATAATTAATTATCTTGAAACTGCATACGAATAAATAATATAGCCTACCTAAATATAACCAAAAATCAAATTCAATTCCTCCTTACCGGAAAAAGAAAAAAAAAGACAATATAGATTTAGTTCATGAAATGATAAGCACCCAATTGCTTAGGCCGAGTTTGCGCCTCTTTCTATATCTCTCTATCTCTCTCTCCCATTTACAGCCTTGGCTAACATGGCGCAGAAGACTCTAGAAATCAATTTGATCTCCTTTAGAGATCTCAAAAATGGTTTTTCCATCCCCAATAAGGATTTCTATGCTGCCGTTTCAATCTCAGGTGACTCGCAACAATTCAAACAAAAGACTAAAACCCCTGTAGACCACGGCGGTAGCACCAATCCTACCTGGAATTTTTATGTTAAATTCACAATCCATCAGGCTGAAGCACAACAGAACAACCTAAACCTGGTGATCAAGCTCTGGCGTGAGCGTGCCCTAGGGGATAAAGATATTGGTGAAGTCAACGTTCCGATCAAGGAACTCTTGAATTTCATGGGAGATGGAAAATCGATCACATTTGTTAGTTATCAGGTCAAGAAACCATTAGGAGAACCTAATGGTGAGTTGAATTTTTCTTATAAGTTTAGTGATAAGGAAATTGTCTCATCAAGTGCTGAAAAAGTAACTGAAAATGCTGATATTGCATGTCTTGCTGCGGCTCCTATGGTTGGCTCTAGTTCAGTACCTTATGTTGCGCATGCGCCTCGGTCTTATCCACCTCCCTCAACAGTCCCACGTGTTGGGCCCACGGGTACCAAATTGCGGAATAATAATAATCAACAAAAATAACACCAGCAATTTAACGTGGTTCACCCTTAATTTTGGGTTACGTCCACGGGACAAATTTCGAATAAAATACTTTCACTATTACAAATAGTAGGTATAAGAGAGACTTCTCCAGATTAAATCTAGAGGTAATACAATATTAAAATGAGATAAACCCAAAATAGTAATACTCACAGTGTTTCCCAAAAATACCCCAAGTATTTTTCTCACTATTTTGTCACTCCCCCTTTTAGGAATTATTTCCTAAAAATAATAAAACTCTCTCTCACTCAAAATTTTCTCAAAGAAAATTTTTCCTCTTGCTCCTTAAAATTGCCTTTGCAATTTTGCTCCTGCTTTTTTCATCTCTTTCTATGCATGGCTATTTATAGCCATGCAATTGAGCTATTCAATGCAGAAGCCAATTCCAAATGGAATTGGCTTCTGCAATTTCAAATGTTGGCACCGTTTTGGTGCCAACTTTTGACTTCTCCTTTTTTTTTTTTTTTTTTTTTAAATTTCAAATGTGGGTCCCTCTATTGAGAGGGACACCACAACATTTATTTTCCATTTTAGGATACTATCCTATGATCTCTGTTGAACATTTTCAGAATTTAAGTCGGGAGATTCAGTTTGATGAGGTGAGGAGGGCTATTTTTGATATGAAGCCTTTAAAATCCCCGGGTGTGGATGGCTTACATGCACTTTTCTATCAAACCCAATGGTCTACTATGGGTAACTCAGTTTACAAGTTGGTTAAATCAGTTTTTGATGGTCATCAAGTGCCAGTTGAAATAAATAAAACCATGCTTGTTCTTATACCTAAATGTGACAGCCATCAAATTTGAAGATGTTTCGTCCAATTAGTTTGTGTACGGTAGTGTATAAAACTATAACTAAAGTAGTGGTTAATATATTGAAAGAAGTGATTCCGGAGGTTATTGGTCCTACCCAAGTAAGCTTTGTACCTAGACGGCATATAACAGACAATATTATTATTGCTCAGGAGCTGATCCATTCTATAAAAAAAAAAAAAAAAAAAAAGAATGGCAAGAAGGGATTTATGATGATTAAAGTTGATCTGGAAAAGGCATATGACAGACTTAGGTGGGAATTCATTCATCACTCCTTGATTGACTGTGGGTTGCCTCTTTCTTTAATTCGAATTATCATGGAATGCATAACTTCGGCCTCTTTTCAGGTGTCATGGAATGGAGAATTGTCTGATGAGTTCCATCCTTCAAGAGGGATTTGGCAGGGAGATCCTTTATCTCCATACATTTTTGTGTTGTGCATTGAGCGACTTTGTCATGCTATTAATTTGGTAGTGCAACATGGAAATTGGAAACCAATGAAGTTGGGGAGAAATGGAATCTCAGTTTCCCATTTGGTCTTTGCTGATGATCTTTTACTTGTTGCAGAAGCTTCTATAGATTAGGTCAGAGTTTTAAAACATATTCTCCAATGTTTTTGTGAATGTTCCAGCGAAAAAGTTAATGATACAAAGACATTTGTTTATTTCTCTCCTAATGTATCTAAGACTGCTGTTAATGAATTGAGTAAGAGTTTGGGTTATTCAGTGACCACTAATTTGGGAAGATATCTGGGTATGCCATTATTACATTCAAGAGTTGGGCGTACAACGTATCAAGGTATAACTGACAAGGTGCAAGCTCACTTAAATGGGTGGAATGGATTATCTTTGTCAATGGCGGGGCATGTCACTCTGGCTAATTCAGTTCTACAAACTATCCCTTTGTTCTCTATGCAAACAACTAGGTTGCCTCGAAGGATTTGCGATAAAGTAGAAGAAGTTTGTCGTAGATTCATATGGAGTGGGAAAAATGATTCTAGAAAATTGCATCTTATCAAATGGAAAATGATTTTCCAACCTAAATGCAGGGGTGGGTTAGGTCTAAAGAATTTGCGGGCAATGAATAATGCCTTTCTCATGAAGCTTTGCTGGGTCTGCTGTCGCAAAGAGATTCCTTATGGATGCATATTCTTAAAGGGAAGTATAGAGTCTCTTTTGCAGATATGCCTACCACTCTTCCTACCTCTAATGGCTCTCTACTTTGGAGGGCCATGGGACAAGTCTAGAATGATACCATCAAAGGAATGTTTTGGTCAGTCGGCAATGGTCATACTGTGCGATTTTGGTTGGACAAGTAGGTTTCAAATCATGGCCCATTGGTAGACCTTGCTATTACTCCACCAGTGTCGCCTAGTTTAGAGCAATCAGTAGCTGATTTTGTGGATGTTAATGGTAATTAGAGATGGAGTGAGTTTCAGAACAATTTGTCTAGTGGTGTGGTCCTTTCGATTGCAGGTCTTAAGCCTCCTAATATGGAGGATGGAGAGGATACTTATTATTGGCAATTCTCCAACTCAGGTTAGTTTACAACTAAGTTGGCTTATGAGGTGGTTCAATGTAATGAATGGGACATCAATGATAAAGCGTGGAACTTGGTTTGGAAATGGGCTGGTCCGCAGCGTATTCGACTGTTCCTTTAGAAGGTGATGCATGGTCGTCTTCTAACTAAAGAGGAGATGGTGCGACGACATTTATGTGATGCATCTAATTGTGATTTGTGTGGATCTGTTACTGAATCTTGTTTACATGCTTTGCAAGATTGCTGGCTTGTGAAACAGAGTTGGAATCATTTCTTACTTAGTCATGCGAGACAACAATTTTTTGAGATGGATTTAAGGGATTGGCTTCTATTCAATTTATCTAATGAGTTTCACATTGAGGGGTCCATTGACTGGCCTATCATTTTTGGCATAGCAATCTCAAATTTCTAGTTTTGGAGAAATCAAGAAATTTTTGAGAAGGATTCAATCCATAGGGAAAGCATGGTGACTGCGATTATTCATCAAGCAGAGGAAATTGTCAAGGTAAATACTACAACAAGTCTTCCAAGAAATCAAAGAGTTGCGGTATGGATTGGATGGATTAGCCCGCCAAATGACTGGTTCAAACTAAATTCAATTGGTTCGTTTGTTACACAAACAGGTCATGCTTCTGCTGGTGGCATAATTCGGTATTGGCATGGTAATTGGTATGGTGGATTTGCTGTCAACTTGGGTTCTTGCTCTATCACAGGTGCTGAACTTTGGGGAGTTATGAAGGGATTAGAGCTTGCTTGGGATTTGGGCATCAGAAAACTTGAAGTGGAAATGGATAGTAAATGTGTTGTCCAAATGATTCAAGGAAAGGCCAACCCAACCATGATGCATTTTGGTATTCTTCAACGTATTGGTTGGCTCTTGAATAAGGATTGGATTGTGCATGGTAAACATGTCTATCGGGAAGCAAATTTTGCTGCTGACTGCCTTGCTCATATGGGTGCCTCGATGGAGGTGGGCTATCACAGGTTTCATGAAGTTCCTTCATCAGTTTTGGCTTGGATAGTCTATGACAAGATGGGTGTAGCTCAAGTTAGGGATATTTGTTGTTAATTTTGCTTTTCTAAGCACTCTTCTTGTACCCAAAAAAAAAAAAACTTCAATATCAAACAAACTCTAATTAATACTAGGCTGGATTGATTTTTTTTTGTTCCCAAAGAAGATTATTATGCTAGCATTTAAAATGGGCAAGAAGCCCAATTATACAAGTACAAAGAGGAACCAAACGGTCACAACATAAATGACCTATGGTCCAAACAAGCATACCCATAAAAGGATTTTTTGGACTGGGCTTCAAGCCCAAGAAATACACAGCCCGAAGGCCAAACAGAACAAATGTAACCCTAAAATACCCTTGGCATTTGTCCTTTCCAAATCCAGGCTGGATTGAGTTGCATATAATTGTTTTTTGGTTTCCAATTTATAATTGAGACTAATTTGTAATGAATAATGAATTAGCTAAAAGGGTTTTAATTTTTGCTTGTAGACTATTCTAGGATATAATGTTGCTGGGATAGTGGTAAAAGTTGGCAATCAAGTGAAAGAACTAAAGGAGAGTAATGAAGTATATGGTGACATAAATGAGAAAGCATTGGAAGGGCCTAAACAATTTGGCTCATTGGCCTAGTATACTACTGTGAACTCTCAATTTCGCACCATTAAAATGTTGCCGCAGTTTGACACTTGCTAAATTTAATGCGCTACACAAAGTCAGTACGGCGGTCCTGCTAGCCGGTTAGCGGGCAGGGGTCAAAGGGGCAGCACCCCCGGAGCAAAAATTGGCTTTTAGGCATCATACTGCAAGGATAATTAATTTCGGATCTACCGCAACTGACCGATAATTTTTCAGATTTCAGAATACCCCGGAAGCTACGAAAACTTAAGCCGAAGGACAGAAAGACACATAAACCGAGCATCCACACGGACGTCCGTGAGGGAGGCCTGCGGATCCGTAGGCCCCCTGCCCATGTCTGCGAGACGTCCTCGCGGCCTACCGCTAAGGCCGGCTGCAGACGTGCCAGAAGCCCTGCTGCCGCTGTGACCAATCTGGCACTTCTGCACAAGCCCACCTAACACGCGTCGTACTGACGAGTGTCAGTCGTGTCAGTATGACACTGACTCGTCCGCCGAATGAGCTGGCGGATCTGCAACGGGTCCTGGTGGCTGATTTTCTGTGCGCGAAAATTCATATTTTGCCCCTGTTCCAGCTTACTTTTTCAACTCTTTTCGGTCTTTTCACCCCACTTTCATTTCCTATGAATACCACCTCCATTTCTCATTTCAAAACACACCAAGGGTTAGTATTGAATTTTATACTACTCTCTCTCTCTCTCATTAATTAATTAAATTCTCTTTGATTTTAATTAATTAATTTTAATTTAATCTTCACTCAATTTGATTAATTAATCATTTTAATTAATTAAAAATTAGGTAATCAATCCTTTTAAATTAATCTCTCAAGGTTAATTTAATCCAATCCACCATCAAATCCTCACTTTCCGAAACAAAACTCTGATCTGGAAAAACTATCCACCCATCACATATTCCTAAAAAGAAAGTATAATCCCTTACCCTCACTCAAACCCCAAATCAAATCAATTCAATCAAACTAATTAATTCATAAACCCTTCCACTTCACTGTAGAACGAACTACGTGAGTTTTGATCCCCATCAAATGGGGTACGTAGGCACGCTTGGAATTTAACTCTAAGCTTCAAATCTAAATCCTAATTAATCCCTTTTCCCTTTTATTTTTTACTCTCTTGTAAATTTTAATTAATGCAATTAGTTAATTATTTTGAAGTTAAGGAGCAATTTTGTGGTTCTCCTAGAATCCATAAAGGACTAGAGAGAACACTCTCCTTAACTTGTAAATGTTTTCAATTACTTGCTCTTTATTTTTTCATGCACTAATAATTATGCCATGATCATGTATTATAATCGTCATTAATACTTATCATTCATGAAATCAATTTTCAAGTCAAATCAAACTTAAGAGCCAAATTGAGATTATTTAAAATCAAAAATCTAGTTCCCAAGCTCAACTCGGTTCGAAGGCTAGTGAGTTTATCATTGGATAAATTAATAAAAAATTAATGAATTG
>CATKHJ010984331.1:0-23596 GCA_949750685.1 Vernicia montana
TTTTTTTTTAATTTTTTAATAATTAATCGAATGAAACTCTAAAATCTTTAATTTAGCAGTTGTTGGCATTTTTTTCCACTCACTCACAGTCTCTCTCATTTAGTTATTCTCCCTTCATCTATTGTTAGATTTAATCCACAAAAAACTTGATTCAAGTCACAAATTTCGTATTCTTCCTTTTCTATTTATGATTTCAGATTATTACATGCATTACTCTTTTTATTTTTTTATAATAATTATAATTTTTTTTTTTTAATTTGCTGAATTCCTTTATTCAATCAATAAAACCTTTTTCTATTTTTTAATTTACCGACCGGTTCTTTGATTTTGGGTTTAATAATTTATGGTTTTAGTTGTTTTTTGGACTAACTAATGTTCGGTTCACGGTTCAATCGACCGGTCCGGTCCGGTCCAAATTTAGCAACAATACAACATTACTCCGGATCCAAACTTGTTCAGAGTTCACATTCAAGCTCTATCCGTCAACAATTCATTTAATACCCAGGAACTCCCTAGGATCCGCCATTTAAGATCTGTTTAAAATCCTTGCCCAAATTCTTGTTCCGAATCCGATACAGACAAGCCTGTACACTACTCAGTGGTAAGGTGAATAATCTTTTTTAATTGAAAGAAGCAATTGCCTGATTTGCATTGTTGGCTTATTGGGCTTCTCTAGTTCTTGTTCTGCGTTTGGCTGCCAGGAATTTACTTCTACTGTTGCGTCTATTTCTAATTTTATTGTTTCTCCAATATAATTTTGTTTGCAAATGTGTTGAATTGAACCTGAAGTTAAGCATAAATCTATTAATATTTCAATTATGTGTTAGGCAAATTGTTGCTAATTAATTTGAGTAATTTGATTTGATACTGTATTAATTCCCATGTTTATTGAGAAATTGAGGGGTCTGGAGTCTGGAATTCCCATTTCATTCCCTTTTTTTCCCCCTATCTGAAAGCTTTACCATTTTATGAACTTCATGACAGGGAAATAAATAATATATAACAAACTCCAATGGCTGTGAGAAAGCCTGGTTTAATTGCCTTGTTTGATGTTGATGGGACTCTCACAGCTCCAAGAAAGGTATTGGATTCTTCTATGTCCTTTTCCTTCAGTTGGATTTTCAATTCTCTTTTTTATAGGTGAAGTAACTAGTAAGATTTGAGCAAATTAGCAGATTTGTTGCATAGAGTTACTGCAAAAGCCAGAGGAACTGATTTCTTCTTATTCAATGTTCTCTGCTCAAATTCCAGGTGTCCACTCCAAAGATGTTAGAGTTCATGCAGGAACTCCGAAAGGTATGCATTGATATAGCATAATTAGAAATTTATCCAAGTATCGCTTTGTGTTTGTGATATACATGATAGTATCTTCACTCAACTGAAGGTTGTTACTGTGGGGGTGGTGGGTGGATCTGACCTCTCTAAGATATCAGAGCAACTTGGCAAGACAGGTTTGCTAAGTAGCTTTTCACTTTATGATTGTACAAGAAAGTAATAAGGAGCTCTTAATTGTAATTTTGGTGATGCAGTTACTAATGACTATGATTTCGTATTTTCTGAGAATGGTCTTGTGGCTCATAAAGATGGGAAACTTATTGGTACCCAGGTAATCATAATCAAAAACCCAAATACTTAAGCTCAAAATTCTATTTGTTTCCTTAAAATTCCTGATGGGCAATGGGTTGTGTGAATCTAACCTTTTTCTTTGAATTGATGGGTGATTCCATGATGGGTTGTATATTTTCTGTTTTCCAGAGCTTGAAGACATTTCTTGGGGAGGAAAAACTCAAGGCAAGTTACTTATACTTCCCCATTAAACATTTTAAATTAAATGCCTGAAAAACAAGTGAAAAAAGGATAACTAGAATGAATAAAATAGTATTAGGAAGGATTGTTTTTAGGAGGCCACTAAAGATTCTGACATGCAGCTCTTATGTGCTCGACACATGTGACAATGATTTTTTGTGGTTGCCTGCATAACAAAAGAGTGGTTAATAATTTTTTAGAAGCATCTGAAACAAAAG
The DNA here is from genome assembly GCA_949750685.1 of Vernicia montana. NCBI lineage: Eukaryota > Viridiplantae > Streptophyta > Magnoliopsida > Malpighiales > Euphorbiaceae > Vernicia > Vernicia montana. Next base: position 2,025 of record CATKHJ010984331.1, read on the forward strand.
GCCAATGGCATACCAAAAACTGAATTAGATTTGGCGGGATATTTTTGGAAATGGTAATTAAGTAGTAGCTCAATCACTAGATGCACAAAATATGTATCAGCATATGAATATATCAATATGTTATTCTGATAGGTTGTGAATGATTGTGCAGGAATTTATAAATTTTACACTTCATTATATTGCTGACTTGGATATTCCAATAAAAAGGTGAGTGTATTGGAAGTCTGAAAGTCCACTTTCACACACATATCAATGTGATAAAGGAAAAAAAAGGATTGAATAATACCTTTTTCAATAATTCATATAGGGGAACATTCATAGAATTCCGGAGTGGGATGATTAATGTATCACCAATTGGGCGGAACTGCAGCCAAGAAGAAAGGGATGAATTTGAAAAGTATGACAAGGTTAGAAAAACACTGCTTCTGCTTTACTAACAGATTATATTGGAAGCCCTTGTTCTTTCATTGTCTGGATACTGTATCTGGTTCATGCATATACTACATACATAATTGACTTCAGGTCCGTAACATACGCCCAAAAATGGTGTCTGTGCTACGTGAGAAGTTCGCTCACCTTAACCTGACATTTTCAATAGGCGGACAGATAAGCTTTGATGTGAGTGAATTATCTTTTCTATGATGATCTTGAACTTGTTAAATAAAAGGCAGATTGGCAGAGTGCAATCTTATTCATTAAATCTGGTAACAGGTTTTTCCTCAAGGTTGGGACAAGACATACTGCTTGAGATACCTTGATGAGTTTAATGAAATCCACTTCTTTGGTGACAAAACTTACAAGGTTTGTCTTCTTTCATTGCTTGCCTCCTTGGTCATTCTTTGACCTTGTGTTTCCACCAATTGCTTGCTTATAACATTGCTGTTCATCACCTCTTTTTTTTTTTTCCTCATATATTTGCAGTCACAAAATCATGTGCTTGAAATTTCCTAGTCCCTTGTGTTACATGTGTTGTGTCATCTCTAATGTGAATTATTTATGAGTATTATTCCAACTACAATAGGACCTCATAATTATGAATTTCCCATAATATTTCTGATATTAGCATGCTAGTACTTATGGCATTTTTAAGAATGGAATCATAAGGGAAACTTAAACATCTTAAATTTCAGGTAAAAAGCTTAGAAAGTAGCCAAAGATTCGTGCAAAGGAAGTTTAAGTTTCACTTTTTAACTGATAATAGGGTCTTTGATTCATTGAAGTGGCCATCCAGTGTTACTATTGATATTTCATTAACTTTAAATTCTGGTACAATCACTCTTGAGTTTATTCTTCATTAAAGCATTCAAGTGTTTCGCATCAATTATGATAAAATCTGAGGAATTCAAAGAGTAACAAGATTCTTATCAACATTGGAGTTGATTCTTCATATTTCTAATCTTTAGTTATATCCTCGAGCCAAAATGTGTTTCAATTTTACACATAAAATGAACCCCTGTTCTCCGAGTTAAATTCACCGTCCAAATTCAGGCTTGGTCCACAGCAATGCATTTGTTTTGGTTCTGTAATCATCACTGTTCCATTGGCATTCCACTGTTGATGTACATATTGAGATGTTTCTCTACTTCTATGCTTTGCTACTCATTGTTGCCTAACCTTGTACTTGCATCTTTTTTTTTTTTTTTTTTTTCTCAGGGAGGAAATGATCATGAAATTTATGAATCAGATCGAACTGTGGGTCACACAGGTTAGCAAAAATTTCGTCTTCAACCTATCCATTGGCATACCGCATATGAATCCCATATGGAAGTAGAACCATCTCATCTTATTTTCAATATGATGCAGTCGAAAAGAAATAACCCAAACAAAAGAAATTTTTTTAGGAAAAACTGGTCAAAAGTCTAAAGGTTAATTTTATTCATATTAAAGAAAAGGCATTTGCAGTAGACAATAAAAAGGGTCTTAGGCTACCAAGTGCTGGGACTCACTCATCAATAGGTGGTCTACTTTAACCTTATGGTTTGCCTAGGGACTCAACCATGTGTGGTTTGGGACTCACTCACCAGCTAAAGACCAACAGCTCTCAAAGAGCCTGAAATAAAAATTTTAACTATTCAGACATTCAATTCCAGACCATCTCCTCCCAATCACGCATGCACATATAGACAGACACAGACTCTATAAATATCTAGTTGGAAATTTCACAATAAGGTCTTTAATATTTGATTCCACATTCCTTCTTCATTTTTGCCCCCATGATGGTTTGAGATCCATGTTCTTTTGCTCTTACCATCCGCTACTACATCACAATAGTCACATATGATGGAGTTGCAACAGGGGTTCCAGATTTGTATGTAATTAAAATGTACCATTATTTATTTGTCCATGTGTTTCACTGTGCTTCTGGTTGTTTATATGGTGTATGAAATCATTTCAACTCTGCCACTTACCTTTTTGCAGTTACCTGCCCTGATGATACAGTGGAGCAGTGTAGAGCTCTCTTCATAGCAAATCCATGAAATTATGGCATTTTTTTTTATTCCTGTTCAATTGTATTGCATTTATAGTTTACACATTTAAGAAAAAGTGTCGAGTAGAATTTTTGCTTATGCAATTTTTATGAACAATTCAGATCTGCTTATGCAGATCTTCCTTGTAATTTTTTGAACCCTAATTCTCATTTGGGGATAAAGACATATCCTTGTAGAACTTGCATATATTTGATTTGCATTATATTTGGGATTATTGAAATACTCTCATGTTGCTATTTTCTATATTTGGCATTGTTGACACTGTTTTCGGGGGAAAAAAATCATTTTAGATGTTGGAGAAATTAATTTTGGAATGTTGTTTGAAAATATTGTTTAGGTGTTTTGAAAATTTTAGCCTTCTATCATTAGAATATGTGAATAAATTTCAATAATCAATATTTTTTTTATGGCAACTCAACACGTAATGTCAAACAAAATATTAATGCGACGAAGGATTGCTTTATTTCATTCACAATTTTATCTTATGCATTCTCAAGAACCAAAAATAGAAAAATGAATGAATGATATCCAAAGCTAGAACAGCAAACAAAATCCGTCATCCAATATATCAAATTGGCACACATGGTTGTATAATTGGAGTTTATGGTTAAAATTTTTTACAGAAACATTCGTTATTAATTAATCAATAAAATGATATATTAAAGAAAACCATATAGACAGTTGACACAATTAAATTAATGTCATAAAAAAGGTGTTAATTTTATTTATTATAATCTTTTTTTAGAGAAATTTATTAGAATGCTGCAGTGAGTGTTTGCTTTGTATCAAATATGGAGTTTTCATTTTTAAAGAATTTTCGATTTAAAAAAAATTTATTTATTTATTTAAAAAAATCATGTTTTCGTTAAGGGGCTCTATTATGCTTTTTTTTTTTTTTTTTTTTTTTTGTGATGCAATTAAACACTTTATTATTATTTTTTTTAATTTGGATCAATTTAGCCCAATCAACAGTATCAGTACTTGACAACTTTGTATTTTCTTCTTTGTTACTTTTTTTTTTATATTATTAATTTTATCTAATTAATAATTGAAATTATAATTTTAATTTAAAATAATTTATTTGAACTAATGAACTAAACAAGTGTATCTATTTATTAATTCAACTAAAAATATTAAGGAAAAATAATAAATATTTTTATAGTATTGTTTATTCGCGTGGTATATATATATTTTAGAATGTATAAGTAATTAAAATAGTAAAATTTATTTAAGCTAAAGGAGAAAGAGAGAAAAAATTAATAATATGAAAAAAATAGTAACATAGCGAAAAAAAAAAAAAAGCCGTCAAGTATTGATGGCATATGTGATTCAGTTCTTGCAATGCCATGATATTTTAAAGCATGTTCTTCAGGTTTTTTTTTTTTTTAACCTTAGTCCTTTCGCGAACAAAAACCGCGCATCGTTTTATATTTTAAAGCAAGCTGAAGACGACACTGGTAGCTCTATTAACAAAAACCCTCCAATGGCTTGCAAGGCAGAGGATGAAAACCCTAGGTTCTTCATTGCTGTTCACGTCGGCGCTGGCTATCACGCGCCATCCAGCGAGAAAGCCTTGAGGTCTGCCATGAAACGCGCTTGCCTCGCTGCTGCTTCTGTTCTTCGCCAGGTGCTTTCTCACTATTTTCGATTTTTTTTTTCCTTTTCCGTTCCCAATTTAAAAATTGTTTCTCATGAGCATTAGTGTTTTAATATTGTGTATATTTTTTTGTTCGGCTGATTTAGGGTGTCGGTGGATGTCTAGATGCTGTTACAGCCGCTATTCAAGTGTTGGAGGTATATAATATATATTTGTGTTTGATATCAATTGATAAATTTCAATTTTGAAGTTTCCATAAACTAGAAATTCTTAGTTATACTCACTCTACCGGCTCGACTAATCCAATAATAACAAGACAAATCAATTAATGATGAAACTTTTTTTTTTTGAAACTTGTAATTCATGTACTTGCCTCTTTTTTCTTAAAAGCGAGAGAGAGAGAGAGAGAGAGAGTGGGCCGATCCAATGGGTTCTCGCCTGAAATGAAGTTGCGAGAGTTCTATTTCACCAGGCCTAGAGTTGATTAATGGGGCTGCCTCAAGGTCTTACATGTTCTTACTCATGTTTTAGTCCCATGGAACAGCCCTAAATCTATAATATATAGTTTTGTGCATATTTGCATATACGTATGAGTGAAGGATGAAATGTTGCAATTGTCACTTTTATTACAGGACGATCCCTGGACAAATGCTGGCCGAGGCTCTAATTTGACAGAAGATGGCAGTGTGGAGTGTGATGCAAGCATTATGGATGGTGACTCTGGGGCATTCGGAGCTGTGGGAGCAGTGCGAGGTACTCATTAGTTGTTATTTATTTATTTACTTTTATGTGAATTTCTCTTTAGCTTTCACTTTTATTTGTTCTCTATAATATCCATGAGGTTACTGAGTATATATTTGATTAGTTGTAGACCAGGTGTCCGAAATGCCATCCAGATTGCTGCCTTATTGGCCAAGGAGCAAATGATGGGTTCTTCATTGTTGGGTCGAATACCTCCTATGTAATGATCTCAGCTTTGTTCTAATGAATCAAAATTTAGATGTGTATATTTCAAAAAAAATATATATATATCCTTGTATAATTTTTTTCCCCATTTTTCCCATTCAAGGTGGACTTGCACTGTAAAATATGTAAGATGCACCTTCGTTTATATGATCATTCTAGGATTTGGGAAAAATTTAGAAACCTTTAAAATACTCAAAAGTTTATATACACGTTTATATTTCTTTTTCATCTTCCTCTTAATTCCCTCTTTTTCTCTCTCATGGTTTTCTTATGGAACATGTCCCCTAGGTTCTTGGTAGGTGAAGGTGCTCATGTTTGGGCAAAATCCAAAGGCATTAATTTGCCAGCAACTACAGTAGAGGCTGATAAGGTTAGTTAATTGTCTGGCCTTTATTTATTTAAGAAGAAATTTAATTTTGATCATTTTTTGAACTTTTTGAATATTGTCTAATTAAAAGCCCTTGGCTGATAATTCGTAGTTAGATCATTCTTCTAATATTTTGGGATGGATCAATTTAACTTGTGCATATTTTGAAACAGTGGCTAGTGACAGAAAGGGCAAGAGCACAGTGGAAAAAGTACAAAGCAATGCTTGTGAATGCCACTACCGAGATTGATATTTCTGATGGGAGACTGAGTTGTAATTCTCAAGAGACCACGAAAATACCAGGTATGCTATTGGTCTTTCACATTTAATAAATCAATTTCTTCCATTTGAAAAACACACTTGATGTGAAGTTGTTTGCTTATCCACCTTATCCAGATTGTGACATTCATCTATCTCCATCTATCTTGCAGTTTTCCCTTGATAAATTGAACTTCGTTTTGTTGTTGTCCCACTATCAGAAATCATATTGATTAGTCTGAGCATTTGGTTTGCCAAAACTGGCAACTTTATTCTCAGGCTATTATTATGTACTTGTGTTTATGAATTTATCAATTAGAATTTTCTACCTGTGTCTGGTATTGTTGTTTGTTTCACTTTGACATGGACTTTGTCTGGTTTTTCATATTACAATGTTTTATGAATAAAAAGTACATTTATATTTCAGAATTAGAAGCTCAATCTGGCAACCCTTCAAAAGATAATGCCGACAATCGATCATCTATGCCAAGTGAATTGGAAGAGGACAATATCATGGACACTGTTGGAGTCATCTGTGTTGACACTGAAGGACATATAGCTTCTGGCTCCTCCAGTGGTGGTATAGCATTGAAGGTAATGAATTGTTATAATTTGCCTTGTCCTAATGAACATCTATTAGAAGTGTAGACAAGTTATAGCAGGCTTTTCCTTTCTTTTTTTTTGTTAAAAAAATTGTTGCAGGTCAGTGGGCGTGTTGGGCTGGCAGCAATGTATGGTTCTGGTTGTTGGGCTTCTTCAAAATGTCTGTCTGGGGCTCCGTTCATTGTTGGTTGCTGTGTTTCTGGCGCAGGAGAATGTCTAATGAAAGGATTTGCAGCTCGAGAGTGCTGTGTTTCATCATCCATGTATGTCATATCTTTTTATTAAGAATCCCCAACCCCACCACTCCCATGCCCAAAAAGAGGGGAATATATATATATGTCTGGGTTACTGTGATTGCTTTAACTATAGCTTCTGAGAGTTGAATTCATTTTCAGCTTTAGTCCTTAACTGAGTCCAAAAAAAGACTACTGTTTGATTACATGGACACCTTTGTCAGCTTATATATTGGACTTTTAGAGATGCGTTTGCTACTTTACCTAGTACTTTGAATTTGCTCTTGTAGCTGAATGTCTCATAGCTATGATGACCCTATGTGTTAGACTGACAAGGTTACTTTATTGCTTAGTTCTCAGGCTGGTCCTGCCTCTGCTAGCATGAAAGTTTTACGTTCTTTAATTACAGACAGGAGTCAAAATGTTAGTGATAAAAGCGCAGGAATTTTACTCGTGCAAGCCGAAGCACCTGTATTGGTTAGCTCTTAAAACCCTGGTTCTAAATTCCTTCAAAATCGTTATTTTTTCACATGCTTTTTTTTTTGTGTTTAGGCTCCAGGAAATTCACCAAAGCTTAAGGCCATAGAGATTGCAGCTGCATACACTTCCTTGTCCTTTGGTATAGGATATTTTGGGAGTTCTATGGAACGACCCAAGGTATCAAAATCTGCTTTGAGCCTTGACATTTATTTATTTATTTACTTATTCACTGGTTATTTATTTATTTTGATTGATGATCTATTCACAATGGCTAACATCAATCTGAAGCTTAGCAAAGGAAATTTAAAAGAATGTTTATAGATAGTGTGTGCCTTTCTAGCTTGGGCGTAATCTTTTGATTGTTTTCACAATTGTCTATTTTGAGGTGGACGTTATAGGCTAGGCTGACTTCAAACTTTTGTCCATACAGTATGGAGCAATTTGATTGTATTATGAAGTGAGACTATGCTTATATCTTGGCTACGTGTTACCTTTTTGTTGTTGTTTTGAATGTTAGAACCATGTCTTGAATTGCTAATAGGAGATGGTGACAACGTTATTTCTGTGACTATCATGTGCGCTTCATCTCCATTATCCAATTAATCATAATATTTGAAGTTCTAGATTGCTACCTGTGCTGTTCACTAGATATTTCATGGGTAATATTATCAATCTTTTTTTAACTCCTTGCATAGAAGTAAAATTTCTTTGTTATTATCTTTCAGGTGTCTCTTCTCCGTAGCACGAAACAACAAAGCAGAACTGGAATAGACCATTTTGAAGCACGAATTGATCTTTCTGCCTAAATTCTTTTCAACTAGAATTTTGCTTAACGGATTTGGATTTTCAGATCCATTATGAACCTAGGGAAAGAGCAGTGATAGAGGATAAATGTAATTCCAATAAACTTACAAAATATAATTCCAATAATGTCTTTCCCACGTTTATAATTTGGGTCTAATGATTTCATATATCTATACTTTTCAGAATTTTTCAATTTTATCTAATTTTAGAAATTTTCCACATTGATTATCCAGCTATCTTTAAATATGTGCAATTAATGACGTAGCAATCAAATTCAAATTTTTATAATAAAATAAATATTATATTGATTGAAATAAAAACTCTAAAAAGAAAGTAATACCCTTGAAAATGCAAGAACAAAAATTTGAAAATACAATTAAAAACTTATAAAATTGAGGAAAAATTGTGTTAAAACTAATAATAATTTCATTTTTGGGACAAATTTTGAAATATCACAATAAAATGAACAATTTCTCATATACAAAAATTATTGAATACAGTAGAAATCAATGTGAAAATATATGAAATAAATTAATAAAATTTTAAAAATTGGATAGAATCGAAAAAATAAGATAAATCGAAGATATAATAAGATCGTTACTCCTATAATTTATTCTCGTGGAAGAAGAAGTTGTATTTGTATGATGAAAGTCCTACAATAAGGTTAGCGATCTACCACACGTTCAAACCATAGTGTTCTTGAGATTCATAAGGTGAACAATGAGTTAGAAGAAAGGAATATGCAAATCATAGAAAACAGTGAGATTTCAGAGTCTCAGTACTTTTTCCAGTGTTCTCACTAACCTTTGTCCAGAACACTAATAAAGCAGAAAATATCCATTTCTGCATGTCTTTATGAAGATATATCAAAATTTTATCGAACAAAAAAATTCGACCAATGGTGAGTTTGCCATTCCTTCTTCTTTCAGTATATTTTCTGTACAATTAAGCCAATGGAACATGTAATTGCACTATACATTTTCCTGTAATATTTATTTTCCTTTTCTTTAGGGGCTTTAGGGAGTTCTCATATTGCTAATGTTCCTTCAGTGACTTGGTTTTCGTCTGGAGAGTCCGAAAGCTGAGTTTTGGGTTTACTCATGATACGTGAAAACCCATAACCAAGAGAACTTCCACTCGCTTGGCATAGCTGCAACAGTAAATAACTTTCAGATATCAAGTGTATAAACCAGTGAAAATTAAGTACTCAAATCTACACTTGGAAATTGTAAGCATAAGAAATATGAGAAAGAGCAGCAAATACCTCAGTAAGCTCAGACAAGTGGCGAGACCTAAATTCATTTATAGTTGATGCGATCTCTGACATGGGTAGTTTAGCCTAAATGGAAAAGAAAAACAAGAAAACACAAATGATAAGAATGCTAAAGAGTGGCAACCATATGATTCATCTTGAGAATTAGCATTGGTTTATTATATTGTCAACTCAGTACATATCAAAACCAAAATTCTTTTCCTCTTGGTTGATTCAAGCAATTGGATCGACATAAACTCAGTTTGAGTATTCCACCATAAAACTCATGAAAGTGGAAATCAACAAAGCCGATATGGGACTCATCTCAGGGTTGATGAAAGTATTTACAGCATTTTAGCCCCACATATAATCAGTTCTAATACAAAACCTGATTAAGATCAGCGTATCCATCACTTCAAGATAACCATGGCAATACTCATTTCATTGTTGCAATAACCAGTGACATAAAACTTGGTCAAAATCATTTTGTTTTACCTGTGCAAGAACTGCAGCTGCCAATTGTAGGCTTGGCTCTAATGTCTCAGGGACAACCTGTAAATATTTATTTTCAACATCATTCAATAGACAAGTAAATGTGTATACAAGGAAGGATAAAAAAACCTATAAGAGTTATTCCTGTTGGCTATCTTTTTTGTACCTGCAAATTTCACATCAATAATGAAATAATTATGGGGCAGATCCTCTCCTAACCCTCACAAAGCAGGAGCCTTGTTCAGTGGAGACATCCTTTAATGCAATAATTATTTATTCATACAACATCTCCCTCATAAAAGAAACAAACTTAATAAAAGAGTTATCAGAATATTACCGCCGTAGCCCCTGCCTTTTCCAAATTAAGGCCATGATCAACATCATGAGCTCGGACAAATGTCTTTACATTGGGAAAGTACTTGCTTAGTGCCCAGACAGTTCTATAATTTGCACCAGGAGTATCCAAAGTTATTGCTGCAGCACATGCTCTTTCAGCACCAACTTTATGGAGGACCTAACCATAAAAATAAAACTGGTAAACACTGGAACTGCACTTAAGTATATACTCATGATGTATTTAGCTTTACCTCTCGACTACCAGCATCTCCAAAATAGACAGGAAGGTCAAGGGCACGGCCAACTGCCACTCTATCACTGAAAAGCAGAAACTTTAAGGTAAATATACAGGAACTTCCAACATACATATTCTTAATTCATTGAATTAATATTATGGTCTTATGGCCATATCTCGGCATAGAACAGGTGAAAATTATAGTTGTTGCTTTCTATTGCTTTTTTTTTTTTTTTTTTTTTTTTTCAGTAGCAAGTATTTCAACATTATGACGCATATCACTAAAGAAACAAAATCATCATCGTAAAATAATCAGTCCAAAATTTCAATTATATTTCCCCCCTTACTGAGTTAATTTGGTGGACAGACTCAAAAATGTTTTGGAAACGTTAAGTTTTGAGCTCGCAACAACATGTGTGCAGTCTTAAGCACAGCCATTTTATGCAAAAATGCTGAAGGATAGAACAGTCTTCAAATTCTCCCTCCTAAGAATCCACTTTGAAGTGACCATAATCAAGTATAGCCTCACTTAAAATACATAAGAATACTTATTTAACTTCTATTTTAAGTATTTGATAAACGTATGAAGATCCGAAAGATGTAGAGCCACACTTTGGAGGTAAAAAATAAAACATGGAACGAAAATATATGTTAATATTATGCTAGCATAAATAATTAGCAGGTAATGACTCAAACAGAAAATACAGAAGTTAATATTTCTCAAATACTTGGCTTACCTCCTCACATCAAGAGCAACAAAAGGAATTAATCGTTCTGAAAGAAGCTGTGCAATAATCTGGCAAACCCAAAGAAAAATGTAATGAACATATTAGAATTCGATCTATTTATCAAATCAAATAAGATACAAATTGTGCCACAACCTGGCCAACACGTCCAAATCCGCAGATAATAATATGATCTTGCAGATCATCAGTCTGCAAGCACAATCGAGCCAAGAGAAAGATTGGTTAGTGAAATGTAGGTGAAATTACCACGTTAACAAAAGAATCACAAACATATACTAACATATGGTAAAAAAGTAGTCACAAAAAGTATGAACAAATTCAACAACACCTCCAAGATAACAGAAAACAAAGAACTGGATAATGATACTTGGGTGCCAATGAAGTACAAGATAAAAAAGCAGAATACTTAGCTTAAAAATTCAAACACATTGCAGCCAAGCATTCAATGGTCTAGTGTATTTTCACATGGTAAGGATGAGTGCACAATTTCTCAAGGAAACCAAATGTGACCCAAGTAGCATTATATTTGCTAAATTATAATGACACACATCAACTGGTTATAGATGCCCAGAGTCACATTTGGTCCATCTAGTTGTAACTCATCTCCATGGGACAAAATATGAAGTCTAGTAAACTACTAGTAGTGACCTAAACATCACCGGGCCTATCAATAGATTTATATTAGTTGGATTTGAGTACAGAATATGGGTACATGTCTGCAGGCTGAATCAAATATCCTCCAAAGTTTTATGTTTATTTGAAGAGTCAAAATGCCATACTCATGTGTTTTTTTTTTATCCATTAAAAAGGTAGTCAGAACAACAGTGGCCACAGACTCTGACGTAAGGCTTCTTACCTCGCTCTCAACTGGTAACAGGCTTCGAACATCATGCTGCTCAAAGCGTGAGGCGATTAATTGGCCTCCAGCAGCTAGCCATGGCGTAAGAGCCATCGAGATCCCCACCACAAGAAACAACAAAGATGATAGCTGAGGAGACAATATACCCTGCAAATGATACTACTCAGTAAAGCGATACAAGAAATAAGCTAATTTAATTTTAGTACTTGCACTAAAAAAAAATTAGGGTAAATTACTATTTAATCCCTTGATTTTAACCAAATTAACACTAAGGTCTCTTTATTTTGAGAAACTAACTAATTAGTCCCTCAGTTTTCATTCCATCAACTAAATAGTCATTCCGTCCATTTTAACCGTTAAAAACCTATAAAATGACTAAAATACCTCTCATTTTCTCTTAAATTTTCCCCTCACTACCACATAAGTCATCTAATTTTAATTAAATATGCACAAAAAAAAGCAAGAAAATAAAAAAAAAATAAAACAAGCCCAGCATCATCAATTCATGAATTCATATAGAAAAAATTTCATCTATTTTTATTTATTTTAATTTTAAATTAAATATGCAACAATCTAAACCATGTCATTAATTTTTAACAGAAACCACAGTCTAGTCAACTTAACCCCTGAGTTTTGATCAATCTGTTATTGTACTTTATGGATTTTTGCTTAATTGTTTGTGTATGTTACTCAAAATCTCTCACAAACAAAGCATCACAATTAATTTATCTTCCTCAGAGACATCTATGGTGCACCCTCCCGACCCCGACGTCGATGCCAGACCTGAATCCACCATACTGCTTAAAGAAGAAGATCTCACAGACCCAGATGCAGATGGCCATGAATTATTAGATAACAACAACAATAATTCACTCCCAATCAGCCTCTTGCAGCCACCTCTTTTGTTGCAAAAACCCACCAACAATCGGCCACTAGTCCCTGCTAAGAGACCATCCAAGGACTGCCATACCAAGGTGGAGGGCCGTGGCCATAGGATCCGTATGCCCACTACTGCACGGCCAGGATTTTCAAACTAACACGAGAGCTGGGCCACAAGTCTTACAGCAAAACCATCCAGTGGCTTATTGAGCACGTGGAGCCAGTTATTACTGACGGTGGCGGCGTGAGGCTCAGATCCCGACCCAGCACTGGCAAGCGATGACTGGCAGTGGCAAGCTGTTCTTCTTTTGCTTTTCTTTTCCATTTTTTTAAAATCAATCGAATTGATTCCCAAAAGGGTTTCAAGATTTCAACTCAGTAGGGGAAAAAAAAAATTAAAAAAAAAAAGCAAAGCAATTCAGATTTCAGAAAAAGAAAAAGAATTTGACAAACTAAAGAAGAGGAAAAAAATGAAGGCTCTCAGTGGCTTGGGTGCTTCGATGATGAGCAAACAGAAGCCACCGGCGAACAGAGAGAGGGTGAGTAGCAGAGATCAAGGGTGAGGCTGTATGAGAGAACTGAAAAGGAAAGAAGGGTATTTTGGTCTTTAAATTTATTTTCTTTTTGTTTTTAATTTTTTTTAATTTTTTTAATAAAATTTGTAAAAAATGTGAGACGTAATACAAATGCAGAGATGCATTAGTTAGTTTCTCAAAATAAAAGGACCTTAGTATTAATTTAGTCAAAACCGAAGGACTAAATAGTCATTTACCCAAAAAATTATGAGAACAGAAACAATCAGATTTCCATTTTCAATATCTAATTCAGCAACATGAAATTTTCCTGATACTGTGCTTTTTGGACAACATGACTGGACCTATTACAAAGATAAATTTATGTTCGAACACTTTTGTTTAACAAATTTATTTTGAATTTTAAAAAACATCAAACACAAGGGAGATTTTAAACACTGAAGCAGTTATGAAAAATTAGCAATAGACTTGCTATGAAACAGTAAAATATCATGTTAAAGTTTATGCCCATGAACACAGAAAAATACAAAGATTGTGCTACAAGACATTCAATAAGGTCCAGTATCTTATGGCAAAAAATGCATTTAACAGGAAAGGACACCTGATTAACAGCTTCACCGAAAGCCACAAATGCGAATTCTCCACCCGGAGCAAGAAGAAGACCAACTCTTATAGCAGATATGATTGAAATACCAAAAAGTTTACCAACTACAGCAACCAGCATTGTCTTGCCGCCAATTAAGAGTCCCAATGTCCCCATAATGACTGGAAAATTTGAAATAAGAAGCTTTGGATCAATAGACATTCCGACCTGAGAATGCACAGAAGGATCGCTGTTAACTGCTAATACTGGAAGATCCTCAGTTATCAAAGATGCTAAAAATTCAATCACTCAAGCAGTAGTGTGTCTTCTCATTTAAGAAATATAATAATTGGTCTTTTTTTTTTTTTAACTACAAAAAATAGCCAGAAGGCAGCTTATTTCCACAGCTGACCTGAAAAGCATAATAATAAAACAACAAAGCACTGTAAAATTTCGCATGGTCTTCAAAGAACAAACTAGACCAGCAAATGGCTTTTTACCTGAATTACCAAGATTACAAGCAGTAAGAAAAAAATATATATATACACACATCTCACATAAAACTTCAGTGTCAAGTATCTACCGTCATGAAGAAGAGACCCAATAGAAGGCCACGGTATGGAGCAATATCCGATTCAACCTGTAAGGAAAATTCAGTTTCTGCAAGGAGCAAACCAGCCAGAAATGCCCCCAGGGCCATAGAAAGTCCAGCCTGTTTTAGGAAAAAGATAAAACCCCAGTTTAGTAACAGTAAAATGCGTATGTTTCAAAAAATTTAGAATATAGATTTTAATACCCTGGCTGTAAGTAGACTAGTGCCAAGAATAACAAGAAGTGTATTGGCTGAGAATATCTCTGCATTTTGATTTTCTGCAATTTGCTTATAAATTGGTCGAAGCAGCTGCAAAAACCACAAAGAAACATAAGAGTCAGCACAGTGGATACAGGAGCAAAATAAGTTTAGAATTTTTTAAAGTTATTGTTTATGCTACTGTAGCAGTTTTCAAATTAGGGTTATTAATGTCTTTTCTTACTCCTTTGATTATGTTAAACTTTACTAAGAGTCAAAACCTATTTCTGTTAGGACTTTATGTTCGAGACCTCATTTCTAGTATGATATTGGAAGCACAAATCTAACATGATTAAAAACCAGTTTATCAGTAGTTCTGTTCCTGGTTGTGCAATCAGAAAATTCAGTCTGTTTGGTTTAACTTTCAGACTCTTTGTTCTCTCTTTTCAATATTCTCTTATTTTCTCAACAACCTAATTAGGGTCAGGGTTATCTAGCTACATCACACAGGATGTATACTCATGAAATAATGAAGAAAGGTAGAAACTGAGTGAAGTCCCAATAAAGAGACATTCTGCAAACAGGGCCAATCAAAAGACAAACTGAGTCATAGAATAAAGGCAAACATGTTCCTCTTTTAATTATAGCTATGGGGAAATTATCTCAGCATCAGGTTCTGATGCAAATTCAATATGCAAATAACTTTGCCCTATAATGCACATCCCATTAGTCACTTCTAAGTTCAATGGAACTGATCAAACATTGATTAGAACTATGTAATATGTAAAAACAGAAGCTTATTGCAAGATACCTTAAATTAATTCTAGAGGAAAATTAATCAAAAGGCAACAACTGATAATATGTCAACTAAATGATCTTCTAAGGATATATGCATCTTCAGCTACTAAGTGCATGGCAGCAAGCATCGTTTAACTTGGTGGTAAATTATATGTTGCAATATGGTAAGAAGTATCAGTCAATGACCATGGTTAATCCTCAGTAAGTATGCAACTATGCATTGTTCAGGTTTCAGAATTACAACAGCCTTCAGATCAGATTATGCATTGCCACCCAGAGTTGATGCGATCGTATGCCAAGAACTTTGTCAGAAATACCAATCAAGACAGTAGCATTGTAAAAGAGATTTATAACCCATCTAAGTTGGTTATGCCAAGAACTTAGTGGTTAGTGGCACACATCTAGGTGGGGGTGATGGATTCATAACCTAGCCCCTTATCTCAAGATCCAAAAAACAGGTATTGAGATATAAATTGCACTGCAAATATTAATGCACCTCAACCACTTAAATGTCATAATTCAGTTAAATAAAGGATTTACCAAGCGTCCACCAGCAATTATAGCAGTAATGGCAAGAGCTGCCTTAACAGCAGCCAACCCAAGAGCTTCAGCAATGGCTTGAAAACCAACCTGAGAAAGCAGAAGATTATATAACTCATAATGCTGACATCAGCACAAGCAATGAGAACAACTGTATAACAATCAAAGCTGCCAAAGAATAGAGTCGAGTCTCAAAACAATTTTAAAAAATCTTATTACTCTTATAGTTTTTCCAATTTTACATGCATTCTACTAGAAACAGAGAATGGATCTTGTATCTTAGGTTGATTGTTCAACACAAAGTGCGATTGAAAAAAATTAAACTATTAAAGGAAGCATATGAAGCCTGCATTAATTGCATTTAAATATTCTGCATCACAAAGAGTCCTCCGAGAGAGATATGGAACTTTGATTTATTTAGCAATCTGATGATATCCTTTCAATCCCCCTTCTTTTAAACAGTAAACATATTATCTCTATCTATACCTTTGCTTGTAATAGTTCTAGGAACTTCTTGACATCTCCTACCCCTGCCCAACCCCCACCACCCTCTCCCAGAAAATAAGCAAAGGGAAAACCTCAGTTCTTTTGGAATACATAGCATTGGGATTATTTATTCATGCTATGAACTTACCTGTATCAAGCAAGTTTCTTTCCCACATGGATTTCACATCATCCCACAGAATCATTTTACATAGATACTTATAAAGCTATCCAAAGACAAAAAGACATCATTTTGATATTACATGCCATTTGGGGCAAAACTGTAAGCTACAAGGAACAAAGATTCATGTCAATTTAAAACCATCTGTGAACTGAATAAGACAATAGCTTTAAGCAAACAGAATGATATGTTGCCTAAGGAAAATGATATGACTAATTATGGCCATAATATAGCATCAGAAAACACATATATCTTTATTATACAATTATAGAAAATAAAAACCAAACCTTCACAGGTGTGTAAATATTTATTGAAACTAATATAGAAAGTTACCCCTCCTTTGGATGAATTTGGTGAAATAAGAGGTATGAGTATTAGCAGCACCACAACAGCCAAATCCTGGAAAATAAAGAGAAGAGGAAGGGGGGATTAAGATGGAAAAAGTAGAAAAAATTATCGAATGAAATGACTAAGGATTCAAATAGAAACTTAAAGTAAAGACCAGAAATTTCTACACATCATTAATATTTACAAAGGATGAGGCATGTGGGTATCCTTATTCCTTATGCAATTTGAAGAAAACCAATGTTTGAAGTTTTTGAAAAACTAAGAAATCACATTTCATATGTACTTGGTACTTGGCAAGATATTATACTTGAAAGATACATGTGGAGCAGGGCTGCTTACATGACTATATGCATAATTAATAACCATATTTTGCAGCAGTACATTTTTAGTTCATCTTCATCCTCAATTATTCCAAGGATAGAGATGCGACTATGGAACAGCAAAAATCACAAAAGCAAGGATACATATAATGTTCAGTTAGGTAAACTGACTGCATAAAGAACCATAATCCCTGAACATAAAATCATGAGTACCAGAACATAAGCTCTTTGTTTCTTTTTTTTTTTTTTTTGCTAAAATTGTAGATTCACCTGGAATAGTAAGACGGAGAATGTAGCACGCCCATGGCGTGAAGTGCTCTCACCACGCTCCTGCAACACCTGCAAAATAAATCTATAAATTTTAATGCTCTTGTCTATCAAAGGACTTTGACTAGTACATTTTTGCAGTCTTGAATAATATGCTGTACTTTTAAAAAACACAAAAAAATAAAAAGAACAATAGAACTGTAAAAGAAACTTA
Organism: Vernicia montana; assembly: GCA_949750685.1. Lineage (NCBI taxonomy): Eukaryota > Viridiplantae > Streptophyta > Magnoliopsida > Malpighiales > Euphorbiaceae > Vernicia > Vernicia montana. The sequence continues at coordinate 19,678 of CATKHJ010984331.1, forward strand.
ACTTAGAGCACCAGCGTGTGATCATGTTGGTTGTAGATTACAACAAGTACTGGCTATTTTAATTATAAAGATTTACCATGCAATTAATTTGCCACCAATTTGGATTTGTTAAAAGAACACAAAATATCAATTTAGTATGGACCAGTTCCTGGTATCATGAAATTTTTTCCAAACATTTTGGTTTAGGATGCTTGTCTCCGATTCAGAGAATTTATTTAGTTCATTCCCTTCCTTAAGTAAGAAAACTATTAATTTGAAGAAAATTTGGAATTAAATGGAAATCCAGATAAATCTGGTACCTGGAGAACAACAGCAGTGGAAGACAGTGCAAGCCCATTCCCAATTACTATGGCAGCAGGACCAGGCAGCCCAGATACAAAATGAGCAGCCAAGCCAACAGCGACTGCTGTAACCAAGACCTGTATTATGCAGATTAAGAATCAAAGTAAACAAATTTATAAGAAAACAGCACATAGTGGCAAGCTTGAACAATATCAATTATAGAAAAAATAACTCCCCTTGTACCTGAGCGGAGCCTAATCCAAAGACATATTTCTTCATGGAACTAAGCCTTTCAACAGAGAGCTATAAAAGATAGAAGACAGCTTCAGAAGTAATTCTTTCTATTATTATGAAGACTAAATTCAACATACAAAGTTTCGGTATAGAGACTCCACCTCCAGACCAATATTAAATAACAAGAAAACAACTCCAAATTCAGCAATTGCCTTTGTCCCATGCACATGACGAATAATAGATAGACCATAAGGACCAATTAAGATGCCAGCAGCCAAGTATCCAAGGACAGGACTGCCTAAAATTACAGATACAAAGACAATCAGTTATACAATATGATAGAAATTTGAAATTTAGAGAGAGAGAATATATGGTGAAAGGCAAGGAATAATATTTTCAACAACATAAAATCAATATAGCATATAGATCACATAATAGGAAACTGAAACAAAAGCTAACATGAGGGAACCAAATATTAATGAACCAAAAAGATCTATTTAAGCCATTTTGCAATGAAAATCCAAGAACATTTCAAAATAGCAATCTAAATTCTGAAATTTAAGTCACCTCCAGGAATTTTCTGAAATATGGGCACAAATATAACACTAGCAAGCAGTAACCATAACACATCAAAGAGAGATGCTTCCTCCTCATTCATCTGTGAAGAACAGAGCGAACAATCAGATAAGAAATTAATGTACACAAGATCAAAAGTACAAATGAAGGCAATATGACAGTATGCCTCTTGATGAGGAAGCATTGCAATTAGCTTTTTCATTCTCTTCGGGAGTTTCTGTATGTGTCTGATCAGAGGCTTGGCATTTGAGGAAACTTCTTCAATACTAGTGGTGACAACGTCAGTTTGTTGAAGCATCTGAGTACTCTTCTCTCCTCGATTTGAATAGAAGGCCACCCTGCATGCAATTCAGTATATTGCAATCATAAGAAGGCAAAACTTATACTAGATGTAAAACCAGTAACAGAAGCAGATGATATGACATGAACTAATTAAACTAGCACTTCAGAGGCATCAGCATTACCATAACCAAGCAGTAATTTAACTTCTCTTTTAAATATTGTAATGCAAGAGAAATGTTATATAGATCTAAAACAAGGCCTCAATATGAATCACTTTTTCAAGGCATTCTGAGATTAAACTTGCTGATGCACAATTATGGAATGAAGAGGTTTGGTAACTCAGGAACTTCATCCAATTGTCATGTTTAACATATTTTTTAGTATCTCAAACATCCAAGTGGACGCATGGAATTTCTGCAGAAATATGAGAAATGTCAGCATATTAGATGACTCAAGGAGCACAAACTTGCATTATTCAGCACACAAAAGTGCATGACATATCCTCTGCAAAGCAATTTCCAAATGTCAATGATTGTAATAAATGAAACAAAATATTAAAAGCGATACATACCCTGCCCCAAACAGCAATACTCCAAGAACCAGCTTAGGCAATTGCTTCCTTACAGACTCCACGAGACCTTGAAAAACTGTTGCTGGCGTGAACTCTGTCCCATCTTCAGTGAAAGAGAAGAAAGACGCAGAAAAGAACCGTGAAGATTTCTTCAACAATGCCTTTGGAGAATTAAGAGGTGAAGGTGAACTTTCTCTAGTCATATCCTTCTGCATTTCCAGCTTTTTTGTTTGAACCCCAATCTTTGACTTTTCAGCTTCTACTTCAGCTTCCTTAGGAGAGTCTAAATTCATTTTTCCATTCTCTTGATCACTAGAATCATCAGATTCGTACAACTCTTTGGAACTCAGGCTGGCTTTATCAGATAGTCTATCAATTGAATGCCCACTAAGTAAAACATCACCATCAATTGGCACATCTCTTTCTTTTTGGTCGTCAACAGTCCTTCCTTCACTTGCTTTCTCCTCCTCAACAACAGTCTCATCACCAGATACATACCCCTGGGTTGTTTCCAGGGTGTCAACAGAAGAACTAGAGAAAAACTTTTCTGCTCTCTGTAATGCAATCTCTGCATCATTCACCCTTTGAGTAGCCTCTAGTTCAAAAGCAACAGCCTGCTCTGCTAAAAGCATAATATTTGCAACATCCTCTTCTGCTTTCAAAGCATTCATCTGCGCTTTCTCTGCAGCCTCATTCAATCTGTCCACTTCCTTCTGCAATTCTTCTTTTTTACTTTGCAAATTCCTTAACTCTGCCTCACAACTCAACAAATTCATTTGACATTCTCTAACATCATTCTGAGCAGCCAAAATTCCTTCATCCTCTTTCCTAGCATCCTTTTCCAAATCACTCTCACTAGAACCATCTAAGGAATCAGCGTCTCCTTGTGCGTCTTCAATTGATTCTAATGCCACCTTACACCTGGCCTCAGCTAAAGAAAGGACCATTGTTCCATTTTGAACGGCTTCTTTGGCAACAGCCTCCTCATTCACAATCCCTTGAATAATATCAAGAGTTGAATTAACATCACCCCAAGCATTCACTGCCTCGTCCTTCAAGGCTATTGCAGCTTCTGATATTCTTTGAGCCTTTTCCTCAAACATTGTACTATTAAGCCGTGCAACTTCCAATTCTCTCATTGCATTCTGTAACAGCTCCCTCAATTCATCCAAACTAGGTGCTTCCGCCTCCCCTTCTTTCTGTTCTCTTCCTTCCTCTCCCAAACCACTCAACTCTGCACCGTCATCAGAACCCACTTCCGAGCTCAAAGTACTACTCTCAACAAACTCTACATTTCGATCATTCCCATCAATGTACGCTAGAGAATCATTACCTTGACACCGTAATTTAAATCCCCTTGACACCTTAGAATCATCAGCAAAACTACAAAACAATGACCTGCTCAAATGTGCACCTGATAAATGACTACGAAATCCTCCTCTGAAAACCAAACTCGAATTCAAACAACCACTATATGAAAAACTTTTCCTTAATTTCTTTGAGGACCTATCTTTCAAAACACTACTCGGGTCAACAACATTATAACGAAAACTTCTGTATCTCAACCTCGAATGTAACCGATTTGATACCCAATAACCTTTGCCTTCAGTGCTGCGAAGGACATTAGGTTGCTGGATACTACACGCGAAATCCATATCTATAACTATAAGCCAATCAATCCAAAAGGAGTGTGGTATCAATAGAAACACTGGAACACACTATTCACAAACTCTCATCGGCATTTAATCAAACACCTGGTAAAATAAGAGAAGCAGACATATATGACTCAAATGAATCAGTAGCTGGACTTGTTTGACTGGGAGAAATTAAAAAATATATATAAACATATACATAAAAATAATAATCAATCCGAGTAAAACAAGGAGAGAGAATGGACTGACCGATCAAGAGGAGCAAAGTTAGAGACAGCTGAGAGAAGAATCAATAGCGGAGTTTGAGAAGCAGAGTAGTTAG
>CATKHJ010984725.1:0-14919 GCA_949750685.1 Vernicia montana
TGATTAATTAATCATTTTAATTAATTAATCCTTTTAATTAATTAAAGTTGGGTAAGTAAGCAACCAAGTCACCAAATTAATTTCTTTTTCAAAACCAAAACCGACAAAATAGTACTTTGGTCTGGAAAATCACTCCGCCCAATCAAAATTTCTCAAAAGGAGGTACATCATCTTATCTCACCAACCCCAAAATCACCCCAAATCAAATCAAATCAATCTGACTAATCCCTAAACCCTTCCACCTCACAGTGGAATGAACTACGTGAGTTTTGATCCCCATTCAATGGGGTACGTAGGCAAGCTTGGAATCTAAATCCAAGTTTCAAATCCAAATCTCAATCAATCCCCTTCCCCTTTTTTATTTTCCATGTAAATGTCAATTCATACTTTTCATGTAAATTTCAATTAAAGCAATTATTTAATTATTTTTGGAGTAAAAGAGCGATCTTGTGATTTTCCTAGTACCCATAAGGGCTAGAGGAAATACTCTCCTTTACTTATGGATGTTTAAATACTTGCTCTTTATTTTCCCCATATATCTCATAATTATGTCATGCTCATGCATTATAAATCATCATTAATACTTGTCATCCATGAAATTAATTTTCAAAAGTCAAATTAAATTTAAGAGCCAAATTGAGATATTTTAACTAAAAACCTAGTCCCCGAGCTCAACCTGGTTTGAGGACTAGTGACTTTATTCTTAGGTAAATTAATCAAAGATTAATAAATTGGAGTCAAATTAGGTTTTTCCTTAATTTTTTCATTTAAATAAATTAGGGTGGCGACTCCCTAATTTCTTTCAAAAATCAATTTTCCAAGGCGATAGCCGCTTCCAATCATGAGCACCGAAACCCGTACCTTAACCTCTCTTAAAAATCGCTCGCCTTTCCTTAAGGCTCCCAAGCGAGGGGAGGGGCGTTCGGGCGAGGCCTCACACCTAGTGGTGATGCTTTTCTTTTTCACAGATTTTTATCTTTAGCTCTAATTAGTTGTCCACGCTTTTGGCGTGTGTCGAGCTCAATTGATTTTTTATTTTTAATAGGGACCATAACCCTTGTTGAGGTATTAGCAGATGGAATATGAGACTTTTTCAGTTTTTTGGCATCTACAAATACATCTGGTAATTGAGTTGCAATTTTTTGCAACTGCATTATTTTCTGAACTTCTAGTTTACTATGACTTATACGTGGATCAAAATTGTCTAAACATTCTTCCTTCCAAGAAATTTCTTGACATTCTTTAGCACTAATAGATGTTTTTCCTCCCCTAATGTTGTGAAATATGCCTCATCAAAATAAATTCCAAGCCTTTTTTTTTTACCCATTTTCGCACGTTGAGGTGGTGCTATTGGTATATACACAGCACAACCAAAAACTCACAGATGAGAAATATTAGGCTCACGTATATGTATAAGTTGTAAGGAAGAGTATGTATGATATGCATATGGCCAAATCCAAAGTGATGTTGTATGTATAATGGTATGTCATGTCAAACCTTCAAAATTTGATTATTGAACTGCAGGTATAATGCAACATGTTATTCATATATATTGAGGGTAAAACAATAATTAAATGATTCATAAATTATAATGCACAAAATAATTTGGATAAATAGATAAACAACTTCTTGATATAAATTCTGAAAATATCCAAAAATAATCTCTAAACTTATATAAACATAATCCAAATAAGATGTAAAAACATTAAAAATAAAATCTTACAAAGCAATAAGAATAATAAAAAATGCAAAATCCTGGCCAATTACTCCTTCAGAGAGTATACATAAAAATTATTGATATTGAGCTGAGTTATATCCTCTGTATGGGTTTTTTCTCTTCTAGAGTTCTCATGATTTTTCAAATGTACCTCACTCTTGAGTTTTGACTTTTGGTAAAGCTTAACAAGATGTTTAGGTGTACCATATATACAACTCTAATGGCCTATTGATGCACATCTATAATAAAGTTGTTCTATAGTTTTAGCTTGCTCATTACTCTTTTCCTTCTTTCTAAAGGTGTTTTTAGGACCAGAATATTGTCTACATCTATGTCTGCGTCCACGACCATTTCTATTGTTCCTACCTTGCCTATGACCTCTACCATGTTTATTTTTCATGTGGTTATCTACAGCATTCACTTCATGGTCTGTTGTTGTATCAATGGGCCTAACTTGATGATTTCTTATTAGCAATTCATTTTTCTTTTCAGCCACTAGAAGATAAGCAATAAGTTCACAATATTTTATAAACTTTTGCTCTCTATATTGCTATTGTATGAGCATATTAGAGGCATGAAAAGTAGTATATGTCTTCTCTAGCATATTATATTCTGTAAGTTTATCACCATACAATTTCAGCTGTGAAGTGATTCTAAACATGGTTGAATTGCATTCTGAAATAGATTTAAAATCATGTAGGCGCATATTTAGCAAGTCATATTGAGCTTGTGGTAGGACCATAGCCTTCAAGTGATCATATCGATTGTTAAGTCTTTTCCAAAGAATACAAGGATCCTTAACAGTGAGATATTAAGCCTTTAAGTCCTCACTTAAATGACGTCTAAGTAGGATCATAGCATTTGCTTTGTTTTGGTTTGATGCTGTATTTTATTCCTTAATAGTTTCACCCAGCTCGTTTGCATCTAAATGCATTTCAGCATCAAAAACCCACATCAAATAATTACTCTCATTGAGTTCAAAAGTTTTGAATTCAAATTTAGCTAAATTAGTCATCTATAATAATAAATGATATTAATAATATGCCATAAATAACAAGTATTTACATGATAGTATACCATAAACAAGTCATAAAACTATAGAAAAAATATATATATATATATATATATATATATATATATATTTGCAATCAATAATTTATAACACTTCATTAAAAATTAGTGTAGAAACTAAAATTGTTAATTTTGGATAATGAATAATTACGAAAATTGTTAATTTTGGATAATGAATAATTAAGCATCAAAACACATGAGTTTATAGTAATATATCCTAAAGTATTTTCATACTAGCACATCGAATGCATGTTGACACATGCAAGTTCAAGACATATATAACACACAGTACTATCTATATATAAGACACATATATATTCGGCCAACAAATATATATAAGACATATGTACTGTACACAAAATAAATTTTAATTTGAGATATTAAAACATTGAAAAACCCATATCTCAATACATTGTTCCACATCAAATATTGTAATACCCTAGGTTCTAATTGGTCATAGTGGATATTTGAAGATGATCGAAGATAGACATTGATGGCGAAGGTATGTGTTGGAGACTTGATGAACAATGACAAGATTGGTAACAAAAGTGAGAACATAGAAAGGTTAACTATAGAAATGAGGATAGATCATGAGACGAACCTGCATGGGAGATGATAGAAATGATGAGAGACATGACATGAAGATGAATATGTATAAGTTAATTGATAAAGAGTGTTGATATAATAGCATAATAGGATATAACATCAGATGAGTGAGGTATTCAATGCTAGCAAGCGAATAAATGGGTTTGATTCAGCGAGATAAGTGAAGTGAACATGTGATGAGCCTAGGACTTAATGACGAAGCCTAAAATTCTCAAAGATTACGAAGGGAGTCATGTAAGTTTAGACTAGACAGGACAAGGACGAGCTACAGACCTGATGGTAGGACTTAGACATCAGTGTATGTTTGTGAGGAAGAAATGGTAGATTCAATGATAAGGCTTCAGTGTCTTAGATGACTGCAAAACAAACCAATGAGTTCGAAAGTGTATAGAGTAAGATTTAAGATATTGTATTATAGCAGATAAGTGAGGATTAGATGGAAAGTCATCTACCACTGACAGTTTTTCTTCAAACCATTAATGATATTTTCTTTTCCAATAAAAAGTTACCGTCTCAATAAAAGTTTACGTTTCCAATGTGAACTATTTTTTCCCTAAACACTATTGATCGGCTTTATGTCTTTTCATAACATAAACCACAATTACGTTTTCTCTATTTAAAGGCCCCAAGACCCTTCAGTTTTATTTTTGAACGGTTACTCTCTCTCTCTAAAAGCTTAAATTCTGAGCTTCTCTCTGGAACTCAATAGCAACCGATTCTAAACCTAAAGTTCTTTCATCAAGCCATCTCTCTAGAAAATAGCCATTTGCAAATGAAACCTAAAAGCCTAAGGGGTAGATGATTTTTTTGGTTTTCTTAGAAGAGCTCTAGGTGGGTCTATATGATGAATTTGTGGATTTGATGAGTCAAAGATAAGCAAAGCCAAACTTGATGATGATCAGAGCCTAGGTAGTGATGCCTTGGTCTGGAATGATCAGTGAATTATTGGGGAGCCATTGGCAGAGATCTTGATGATGATGATCCTAATACAAAGCCCTAATATATATGATAATGGTGATTTGGCCTTTCTGGAGATCCTTTCTATTGGAGGAAATGGTACCATAAATGATAGAAAAATTAAAAGTGAAAAAGGAACTAGAGGGGTGCCGCAGAGCCTAATCAGAGGATATAATGAAGAAGTAAGATTATAGGAATGTGATACTTATTATTTGTAAGTTAAGAAATGTATGAACAACATGATGAAAATCCCTCCCTGCATTTTGTTGAAAACCATTCCTTTGCTAATCTCTTTTAATTACAATATTTTCATTAGTGTTATTGTTACCATTACCTTCGATGGATAACTTAATATTGTATTTCTTTTTAAGTTCTATCAAAAAGTGAAATCGACGAAGTCATTCAGGCTGAAGCCATTCTTATGAAACAGAGGTCATTCAAACCGAAATCGTATTGTTATAAACTAAATGGTCTTAATTGTAACAAAATTTCATTGTATTCGAAGCTAATTCTATTGTAATCGACGAAGGTCATTCGGACCGAAGTCATCCTATTATAGTTGAAGCCATTTGGGCTAACTTTATGAATAAAATGATATGAAATTTTCCTTTAAATATTATTGTTACATATATATATGAGTATATTGAATGTTAAATTGACAAAATACCCAATTAATGAGAATATTCATTAGACCAAGTGCACTGGTGATTCGACTAACCGAGTCTATAAACTAAGCCAGACGTATTCTTGCATACATGCGAAGATGTTTCTTAAGTAAGTAGCAACCCATGATTATTACGAAAAGCATATGAGTTCACTTCAATGTGCCTTCGATTGTTTATTACATATACCGCGATGGTATTACGAGGGTGCTACAGATGACAAAGACTTTTGATTAGTGGTTTGTCCAACATTATATCTCCGATGGATAATGAATGTGAGGTTTGCAGCAATGTGGAAAAGAACTTGACTCATAAATGCATGTTTCTATCAGTTTAAATGAAAAATAATTCTTTAAATAACATTTGGCTTCGACTCCTATGGTATTGTGATCCTTATTGTAATGATTTTCACATATGTACTATGATGTATAACTCTCTTCGATATTGTTCATTCATGAATTTTTTTGTTTCTAATACATTTCTATGATTTTACTGAGTTGACGGCTCACCACATCATCTATAGATTTCAGGATTTAGCTTAGAAGTTTTCAGGCAGTCTTAGAGGTATAAAAGATGAAAGGTATAACCTCGTTCATTAGCGTAAAGGCTCTTGCTATTTTTGACGAGGAAGGTATTTGGATTAGAATATTACTTGAACATAGAACATTTAGTTTTAATTGTAACAGCTGTACAAGTTATAACTGCTATTGAACTGTAATAGGATGTGTATGAATTGTAAGTATTGATCATGTAACAAAGTGGATTAAATGAATAAAACAAGGAAGATTCTTCTGCCTAAGTTTCATCCTTATAATTGTATATATATAATTTGACCCATATAGGTCTTCGTAATAACGAGCATGGTTGTTTAAAAGATTAGATACCAGACCAATAAGGATTTTACGAGGTAATCGATGGCCTTAAACATACACATATCCTAGGACCGTACCGCCTTGGTCAATCGAAAGAGATGTAAGTTCGTTGACAAGCCAGTTTAAGAGAGTACCAAAGACGAAGCTTGACAAATACCCAATATATAGTTACCGTTACACACATCATCAATCTTCATAAACCCAATCATAAAATACTCACTTCCTATTACTCACATTTACCTAAGTGGGTCAAACTCCTATACATTATATAGTGGCAAAACATATGGGTAACTCAGAAAAAGAAAGAAAGAGAGGGCAATACCTATACAAATGATGTTGTAACCACGTACAGAGAGAGAGAGAAAGAGAGTAACGTTTTGTTTTTAGATGTCGTAATCACATTGAAAAATAAAGCAAGCTCAATATATGAACACATATATAAAACTAGATTGCACTAACCACTTAGAAAACATGCCGAATAGTAATCAATTAAATATCAAGAAACCAATAAAAAAAATTTTGGTAAGTTGATTTGGTTTTATGCAAAATATAGGACACCATGAAAATTCATCACAAATTTCTCATGACTAATAAACAAAAGCCACGAATAAAATAATAATAACAAATTTGTCTCCCTAACAATATAAAGATTCTTTGACCAAAACAAATAGATGCAATAAAACTTTAGAGATCTAGAATATGAATTTAATATAAAACAAGGCTCTAGTCCATGAAATTTAGAATACCAATCAATTAAATTAATTGAAAACATTTGTACCTCATGCTGCTAATGTGTTGTAAATCGGCTTATTAGCACAGCAGATTAAAAACAATAACAAGAAATATAAAGAGAGGAAAAGAGATAGAGAAAAATATGTAGAGAGAAAAGAGATTCAAAATCCTAATTATTAGATTAACCCTAACTTTCTTTATATATAGAAATAGTTAGGGTTTTGGTGTATATAATATTATTAAAATAACCCTATATTATAATCTCTCTAAATTATAAAATTAAGTTTGTTTAAATAATATGTACATATAATAATTTATTTATAACATATCTTAATTTTTTAATTTTATTAATCTTACTTTAAAATTTCAGAGCTTAATTAGAATTTTATCTTAAATCAAATTAAAAATAAAATAACACGATTATACTATTAATTAAACAATAAACAAATTGATTATTAAATTACATCAAATTGTAAATTTAATATTTGAATCTCAATTGAAGTTAATTATATTCTTTAATTTTATACAAATTAGTTAATTAAATTATTAATTTGTTCAAATATAATTTTTTTTAATTCAATTATATTGATAAATAATAATAAGATTATAAAAATGCCTCCTATAGCCAATTAATGAATCTTTCCATTTTTGTACATCATAAATTTTTAAAATGAAGTTGTAAGAATTTGAAATTCTAATCTCCTATATACCTAAATATGCATTTCATTTTTATCTTGTAAATCAAGAATAGATATGGATTATCAAGATTTGAATCTCTGACTTTTTTTTATTATGAGAGTTCTTGCATGAGACAAACACTAAACAATATGCTACTAATGGAATGGAAATATGCATTCCGTTGTTAGAGCACTAATCCATCATTTACATTTTGGAAATATGCTTAATGAAAGGATATTGGGAATTACCGACTTTTGACTCTTCAATCATTTACATTTTGCTCCCTTTATAACTCCTAAATCAATTAAAACCCTAACAAGGGAATGATTAAAAGAGTAATAAATATTTACATTCCGTTTGAAACAAATAAATTGCATATAGAATTCATTTCGAATTCCATATTTTTGAAATATTTTTTATTTAAAAAATTTAAAAAATATATATTCATTTCAATTATACGAATTCAATTCTATTAAATTGAATATAACTAAACTAAATTTCATTACAGTCTGTTTGGAATAAAAGGGTGTTTGATAACCCTACTTATTATTTAATTTAATATTTTTAACACTTATTAATTTTAAGATGGTTTGATAATATAAAATGCTCTCAACTTAAAATTTTCAATTAAGTTAAAAACCATTTAAAATAATAAGTTAAAATATTTGACTTAAAATTTCTACTGAACACGTTAAGTTATTGAGTTTTTAAATTTTTTTATTAAAATAACTTTTATATTCCTAGCATATTTCTTAAATTTCTTATTGGTTATTATTGGATTTTTCCGTTAGTTTTTTTTTTTTTTTTTTTTTTTTTTCGTAGTCCATGGGTGAAAGCTTGAAACACCAAAATAAATTTTTGTTTCTTAGTGGGTTTTTAGTCTACAAACAGTGGCAGTAGCCCATGAGTGAAAGCTTCAAACACCGAAACAAATTTTTGTTTCTTAGTGGATTTTTGTTCTACAAACAGTGACAATAGTTTCTGGGTATGATTATTAACAGCAGATTGTACAGCCATAGCTTTTTTCATAGTTTTTTAGTGGGTTTTTTTTTTTAATTTCAAAACTGTATTTAATAATTAAAATTTAAATATATCAATACCACATAGTTGAATATGTTCAATAAAAAGGTTTAATAATTTTCAGTAATAACAATTATCAAACAGATTGATTATATTTAGTGCTTAAAATTTTCAGTATTTATTATATGTAACCCTTAAAATTCAGCACTTAATTTTTCAACGGTTAATTTTTAATTTTATCAAACGCCACCTAAATGAATTTCACAAAATTTTATAAAATTTATTTCAAATTCTATATTTTTAAAAAGATTATGTTTGGAATATTAAAAAAATGTTCATTTCAATTTTACGGAATTAAATATAATTAAACCAAATTTCATTAAGGTATGTTGAATTTCTAAATGAATTTCATAAAATTAACAGAATAATTATTATGGATAAATATACCTTTCTTTTCTCTCTCTCTTCTCTCTCTCTCTCTCTCTCTCTCTAACATTTTTCTTTTTTTTTGCCACCTAATTTTTTATTATATTTTACAAATTAAATATTAATTATAAATATAAAATATATTTATTTTTAGTTGTTTTATTTTTTTTAATTATATTTATTATATTGAGGATATTTTAAGAAATTAGAATAAAAAACAACTCATTTATATATTTGTTTCAAGTATAAAAATATGAAATTCAATTAAATTTCATATTTTAAATTGTATCTTTCCAAATATAAAAATTCATTTATAAATGAATTCCACATTTATGATTCATTTGTTCCAAACAGGTAATTAAAATATATGGAATTTTCAATTGAATTTCACAAAATTAACAAAACAATTATTATGAACAAAAACACCCTTTCTTTTTTCTTTTTCTCATTTTCTCTCTCTCTCTCCTCTTATTAATCTCTCTCTAACATTTTTCTTTTTTTTTTTTGCCAACTAATTTTTTTATTATATTTTACAAATTAAATATTAATTATGAATATAAAATATATTTATTTTTAGTTGTTTTATTTTTTTCTAATTATATTTATTATATTGAGAATATTTTAGAAACTAAGAATAAAAACAATTCATTTATAGATTTGTTTCAAATATAAAAATATGAAATTCAATTGAATTTCATATTTTAAATTGTATCTTTCCAAATATAAAAATAAATTATAAATAAATTCTACTTAAATGAATTTCATATTTGTAATTCATTTGTTCCAAATGAGCGTTAATAAATTTTGGGTTAGTTATAATGAGATTGTTTTGAATATTACTATAAAGTCACAATATTGAATTTCAGTGAAAATCTAATTAGAAAATGAAATAGATGTGGAATATCTAATGTGATTTCCATAGCCAATGCTGGACCTGAACAAATTAACTGTTATATTTCAAATCAAAATTAATTTTTAACTTTAATTTTGAGGGCAATTTTATAAATGCAATTCAATATTAATTTTAAATTTTAATTTTGAGGGTAATTTTATAAAAGCAATTCAATAATTTGACATACTATATTCAACTTACCAAATATTAACAGAAGATTTTAAATTGTTAAGATTAAATAATAGGGATATACAGGGTATATAATATATAATAAGATAAATTTAAAGGATTCTTAACAATTTTTCTTTTTATTTATTTATTTGAGAATATATTGAGCGGCCAATATGGATGATTAATTTAAAATTTAAACTCTTGTTTGGTGGTACATGTGGTTAGTTTTTTTATTTTTTTAATATAGATAAATGGATATTGGAATTTGAATCAATTATCTAATTATAAGATTTACTATAATTAGACTATGATCATGATCACAAATGTTTTTTTTTTCCCAATAAATTAATCAGAATGACTAAATAAAAGAAAAAAAAAAAAAAAAAAAAAAAGTCAAGCAATTTAAGAACTTGGTCCAATCTGTCAGCCAAACAGAGCTTTATATGTCAAATTATAACCTAATGAGTACGGTTGTTAAATTTGGACGGATCCTCTGATTCAACCGAAAAAATCGATAATGAATTCATAAATCGAATTGAGTTACCTAGTAAAATTGAGAAGGTCTAAATCAAGAAAATATTTGGTGATCCGATCGAATACTCGATGATCCAAATGAATTGATCCGAGTTTTTAGAGTAAAACAGGTTTTTGAATTTTTTTTTTTACTAATTAAGAGGCACAAAACGGTGTCTTTTTTACCAAAAAATATAAAATAGTGTCATTTTATACTAAAAAATAGGTAACGTTCGTTAAAAATGACAAGTAATGTTCGTTACTTTTCAGTAATGTTTGTTAGTTATTTTGATGACATTGGTTAATTTTAATTATATATATATTATATTTATTTTTAATATATGAAAAATATATATATGATATTATTTAAATTTTTATTCAATCATAATTCAATATCTAATTCATGACTTTCTGCTTTCACCGATTTATATGTATATATTATACTATATTATATTAGGTGAGAATACGAAAGAGAGAAGAAGCTCTTTTTTATGGGACAATTGTGGCCAAATAGAGGCCACTACTTTATTTAATAATTAATACAATGGAGAGCACCATTGTTAGCACTTAGTAGTTAGTAGTGATAGGCACCTAAATAATGAAATTGAAAATCAAGTGAAAATGACAAAATTTAATTGACCTTATAGATTAACCCAAGTTGCTACAACGTATTTTATTTTATTTTCCTTGAAATAAGTTTAGGAAATTCATCATATTCAAATTTAACTAATAACTTTAATGATCTAGCAATTATTTTAAAAGAAACAAATCATTTTTAGACTCATAAAGTTATCATGTTTTATATATTAAACCTTGGATTTTTATTACTCCATAATGAGCCTTTAAATTTTGTTTATTTTCAAATTAAGAATTTTTTAACAAAAATAAAATTGATGAGAAATTTATTAACAATTAACAAATAGTTTAAAAATATTTAAAAAATTCTTCTAATTTTTCACTAGAGAAAATAATGAAATAACAAAAAGAAAAACTCATTTTTGAATTCCTAATTTTTTTTTAAAATTTTATCTATTAAGAAGTGTCATCTTTTAAAAATTAGTACAAAATTTTAGTAATTTGTAAATTACGATTAATGAATTTCTTATGAAATTTTTTTTTACTGTAAAAAAAGTTTTTAATGCAAAAAAAAAAGTATAAATTTATAGATTTAATATGAAAAAATAAAAATTGAAAATTCAATATGCAAAATATAATAAAAGATTAAAAAATTCCAATATAAGTGTTTCACTTTTCAAAAAATAAGTGAAAACTTTCATAGTATTTGTCTCTTTTTCATTTAACAAACACCTATTATACATGTTTCAAAAAAAAAAAACACCTATAATACATGTTTCCGACATTTATGTACGTAGGTCGTTCGCTCAGACATTGAATTTAAATCCAATACTATGGATTTGCACCTCCCTCCCCCCGAGCGCGCACAAGAGAGAGCATTTTTAACTACTTTCTTAACTTTGAAAGAATGAGCTTTTGAATATATACATCATTCCAATTTTATATTTTTCCAATATGGGATAACTCACTTTTCTTAGTGTAAAGCTTACTTTGAATTTCAAATTATCATTCACTCATTCACCATTTTGAGTACATGAATATTTAAATTCATGTTTTTTTATGTAGGAGAACACAAATTCGAATAGACCTCTCACTATCGAGTAGTGGAACTCATCCTATTTTGGGTCTCAAAATAGCCACTTAATGAGTTAATTTACCATAATTTTTTCTAAGTAATTATCTCAAATTCATATTTTTTCTAAATAATGTTCATTACTTGCTCTAATAGTATTTATTAATTTTAATTATATGTATATTATATTTTTTAACATATAAATAATAAATATATTAATTTATTTAAAATTTCAGTTCGACCTCGGTTGAACCTCTGACCCTTGACCCTCTGCCTTTATCGATTCTAAAACTGGGCCGGGTTTGAAAACATTGAATCCATCCATAAAAACAAAAAGAATATAATACTTTTATCCATTTGCAAATTGCAACATTTTCATTGAAATGATTTTGTAATAATTTTATATGTTTGAAATAAATATAAAAAATTTTATTTTAAATAGTTGAAAAGAAAAATAAATATACTCATTCATAGATAGACAAATTTAATTTAAATAAAGAGTTTTATCAAACACCCACATAAGTTTTTAATTAATTTTTATTAAATGACTTTGAATTCTTATAAAAATTATATGAGTGTTTGATAAAAAATTTTGATGCGGCTGTTAGTTTTTGAATTCTCAACACCAGTATCAAACTTGTTTGGTTAACTTTTTTTAGTGATATCCATTAGTGTTAGTTAGTTGTTAGGTAGTCAAGTTGCTGCTATTTACAAAAATTTCAATTTAATTTTTTTTAAATATTTCCTACTTATTTAAATAAAAAATAAAATTATTCTGTTAAAAAATATTTAAATAAAAAGATAAATATTAATATCTATCCTTAATAGTCATTAAACATATTAACAAACAATGTTATCATAATCGAACCGAGTGTTGAACTGTAAAGATTAAAAATGAAAGTTCAACTGTTGGTTTAATGCTTGAACCGTTGATTTTTTTAATAATAATAAATTTGTATATTTTTAATTATTAGATATATATAAAAATATAATTAAATATTTATATTTTTAGTATGTAATTAATAATTTAAAATTTTAAATCAAATTTAATAAAACATTAAATATATCTACAAATATAAAAATTAAATTAAATTCTATAATATCACGGTTTGATTAAAAATTGTGCGGTTCAACTGCAGTTCAATATGAGTTACTTGGTTCTCTTGCTTATTTGGTATTTTAATTGAACCAACCTATAATACTTCAAGGGTTATGGTTGAATCAGTCCAACCGGCGAGTCAGTTCGATTATGATAACTATATTAACAGCAATAACTAATAATAATTTTATCAAATATTTAATAACAATCAGCTATCAACTATTAGCTATCAGCAACAACTAATAGCGGCTATAAACAGCAAAATCAAACGGAACATATATATTGTAAAAGTGGTAATTTTTTTTCAACCTGAGGCAATCCAAAAGCGGTTTGAACCTCAATGACAAGCAAAATTTGAGCATTGAATAAAGAGTTTTACTAGCCCGATTGTAACCAAATGTGATCCGCTTGGATTTTAATAGGTCTGAATTACTAAAAAAAAATTATATAATAAAATTTTCATGAATTTTTAATTAATTTTTTGGAGAAAAAAGTCGATTATATGAGTGACCGACTCAATTTAATTTGAAACTCGCAAATTTGTTAGCATTTAACTTTTAACTCCTTTTTGTTTCTTGATCTTATGAATCACTCAAATATGTTCACAACCCATAATGATCTAATTCAAAAATAAATAATATTCAAAAAGCTTAATATATAAATTTATCTTAAATTTTATGTATTTTTACAATTATCTCTTTTTTTTTAATTATATCCTAAATTTAAAATTTTAGTTGTAATTAATTTACTCTAAAATAATAATAATAATAATAATTTGATATTAATTTGAGAATAAAAATGTAGGGCTGCAAATAAGCCAAGTCGTTCGCGAGCGGCTCGGTATTTAGCTCGATAAAAGCTCGTTCGCGTTCAGCTCGTTTTATAAATGAGCCGAGCTTGAGTCTTACTTTAAAACTCCGATTAATAAACGAGCCGAGTTTGAGCAAAATAAAACTCGACTCGATTAGATTCGTGAACAGCTCGATAATAAACTCACGAACATACTTGATTAATAGGCTCGTGAATAGCTCGATAAGAAGCTCGTGAGTAACTTGATTTATTATTATTAGGGTAATTTACGATTTAGTCCCTGAAGTTTGTCTAAATTAATGACTTAGTCCCTGCAGTTTGAGAAATGAGCTCTTTAGTCCCTGATATTTGATTCCGTTAAACTAAATAGTCATTCTGTCTATTTTTCTGTTAAAAATTTATAAAAAGACTAAAATACCCTCCATTTGCTGTTAAATTTTCCATGTCACCTAACACATACACATGTTTCTTCATTTTCTCTCTCTCTCAATTGTTCCCTATTTAAACAAATAAATTCAAGAACTAAATCAATTAAATTCCCAAATCAAATTAAGAACTAAACCAATTAAATTTCTCAAATCAAGAAAATTAATTAAATTCTCAAATCAAGAATTAAATCAAAATCTCTCAAATCATGAGAAGAAAAAAAAAATTACAGTTTATGTCTTCTCTATCTTTCTCTTACATCCCTCCATGAGAAGATGCAGAGCCAAGCCATAGCCTAGTGTTCATCTCCCTCCAAATTCCCAATTTTTATATTCTTCAAACCAAAATCCATCTAGCATAATCTCCAAGCCATGGAGCTCGATCACCACCGGTTCGTCAATGGTCAAACAAACTATTAACACATACCAAACATGGATCAACATTTAACCCAATCTCAAGGTCTAAACCATAAAAAACAACTATAATTTAGAAGACAAAATAGATCTGATAGACAACCAGATCTAAACCACCAAAATAGAACTCGATTCAAGATAGAAATAAACAGTTCAATACCTCTAGCTAGCAATCTCCAAATGATAAACCAAAAAAAAGAAGCCCG
>CATKHJ010984792.1:0-16041 GCA_949750685.1 Vernicia montana
TACCTCTTTTGTTTTCCCTACTAGGCTCTTCTTGTTTCTTGGTTTTGCTCTCTACTTTAGGGTTCTCACTTGCCCTCCTTTTCTTAGCGAACTGGTTAAAAGAATAGGCATCATCTTGCCTAATATATTTTTGAGCAATGACCATAGCCTCTTCCAGGGTACGAGGTGCGTGTCTGCACAACGCTTTGAAGTAATCCGTGTGGAAGGTTTCATTTTGTAGAGCCTCTACTGCCCTAGGCTGGTCGAGCTGTGTGATATTTAGAGCCTCTCTGTTGAAACGAGCCACATAATCTCTCAAAGGCTCCCCTTCTTTTTGCGTTATTGCCTCGAGACTTTGCGTTCGTTTTTCCACTAGAATACTGGCTGCAAATCTCTGCATGAATTGAGTGGCGAGCTGCCCAAAACTAGTGATGCTCTTTTCTTCCAAGCCATCAAACCACCTAGTAGCTGCTCCTTCCAGAGATCCTCTGAAGGCCCTGTATAAGACCTCGTCACTTCCTGCCTGCAACTCTACCACATGTTTATAATCCATAACATGGGCTCTTGGATCAATTTCACCACCATATTTTTTCAGGTTTGGGGGTTTAAATTTACTAGGCATTCTGTATTCTTGTATGGACCTAGTGAAAGGAGATTTCAAAGCCAATTTTAGATTCTTATCTAGGGATTTTTTGTTCTTATCCTCAGCAATTTCTTCTAAGTACTTTTTAAGGGTCTCTCTTATTTCTTCATCACTTTGTTGGCTGGTGGCTTCGTAACTGGAAGACTCGGAGAGAGATTCTCCTTCCCTTCTGTCCCTCTTCTTGGATCGTCTCCTTTCTTTGGTTTTGCTACCAGGATCAGTTCTATTCGAACGTCGAGGCTGGCGTTCTTTGCTTCGGTATTCGCTAGCTGCTTGATCACTTCGCCCCCCGACTAAGATTTTCTTTTTCAGCATGATCGCCAAGTCTGACTATCTCTGATCTTACTCTTTCCCTACTTTTTTCAATTGCACGATCTTGATTTCGTGCCTCTGGTGATATTTCTCCGAAGTCAAGCCTCCGAGTAAGATCTACTCCTGGTATTACTTCGGTATTTGTTTGAACATTGATGGCTGAAGTGGTTTAAGGGGTTTGCAGGGTACTCAGCAACAACTGCAAAGCTGACACAACTTCAGTAGTTAATAGGATAGACTAATTGCCACCTTGAACTTGGACTATGACACTTAGTTGTTGCAGAGTAGTTGCTACATTAGCATTTGAGTTTAGCCCAGGCGGAATGACATAAGTCTCAGTGCGATTTTCCATCCCTGGGTGGATTTGGGAACTTCTGGGATCTCTGGGAAGATTTTCCAGATTATTATTATCTCCTGATTGAGCCATATTCTTTGATTAAGTTCTTCTATAGGTCACAAAGCTTAAGAATATTTAGGAAAGATTTCTGACTAATCGTTTCCCACAGACGACGCCAATTTGATGAAGCTAATTCCGACCGAAGTGGAATCGTTCAGAATAGTTCACCTTTGCATGAGTTCAATCTGAACGGATTTGACCTGTAAGAAGAAACAAGAGTCAAGTCGGCTAGATGGGGTGCCTAGCAAAGCCACTCCGACGGTCAAGTTAGTGAATTGACTCAATTTAGAAGACTGAGAACAATGTTTGAATATTGCTTGTGTTTGCAAGTATGCATGTACCTTTTGTTGATTTAATTTTGAGGTATTTATAGAAGATAAATCCTTATAAGAGTTGAGTGTGGATTTCCTTGACCGGATCAGATTTAGAATGACTGATTGTATTGTTTGACATTTTCCTACTTGGAAACGAACTAGATGGCTCTTTATTTGACTTTAGTCAATGGGCTTGTAAATATATTGTATTGGGCCGGGCCCAACTTATTTTACTATCCAGATCGGTATATTTTGTCCCTTATCACTTTAAATAAGTGTATTTTAGAATTTTAATATTAAATTTCATTAAAAGAATTGAATTCTTATAAAATTTTCTTATTTTTTATGACTTTATTTTTATTAAATTAAATTATTGTAAAATTTGATTTTCCAAATTGATCAATATTTTTGTATACAAACGAACTTATATAATATTTTTTTTATAATTTTTCAGTTGATAAATATTATTGAATTTTTTAATATAAATTTAAGAGATTTAATTTTAAAAGTTAATTATTAAAATTAAGGAGTATATTTTATATTAATCACTTAATATATTTATATTTAATGAATATAAAATTTTTTTATATTATATTTTTAATAAATATATTTTTATATTAATATTTAAAATTATCAATAATAATATCAATAAATAATAATTGGAATATATTAAAATATTTTAAGAATTTGGCAAAAAAAAATATTTTAAGAAAATATATAAATTAATTAAAAAAATATAATGCAAATTGGTGTTTTGGGTGGAGCCACAACTAATTAATAATTATAACAATGAAATATCAAAGAGGGAGAGAGGAGGGAGGGACCCACCAAGAGGAAAGCACAAAGACAAGAGTCCACTTCTCACAGCTGCCCGACATGAAAGCGGGCCCTACTTATTACGTGGCACGCCAGTACCAAAGCATGTGATCAGTTACCTTCATAATGGATTGTCCTTGGGCTAAAAAAAAAAAAAAAAACTTCATAACGGATTTTTTTTTTTTTTAAGTTGATAATGGATGTTGGAGGTTTCGTTTTTTCTTCCAAGTGTATCAGGCTATTATTTTTTTTTGTCCATACATTGATTTTTAATTATTTTTTTTAAAATCCATAAATTAATTTTTAATATACATAATAGAAATATAATAAAATAAAAACAGTCTTAAAAAATTCTTGTTACGATTGCCGCCCCTCAAATAATTTATTATCTTTTGTCCTCTTCATCTACTTTTTTTTTTTTTTTTGGCCGAGGTCCTCTTTTTCTACTTCATCTTATTCTTTTGTCTCCTTTTTTTTTTTTTTTTTTGGAATTTTTGATTTTATTTTAAGGAAAAATTACAGTTTAATTTTGGAAATTTAGTGTAATTATTTTTTTTAAGAAATTAATAAAATAATCATTCATTTTTAATTTTTTGATGAATAATCCTTTGCCTATAGCCAAAGTAATTTTTACTTGTTAAATAAAAATTGAATAGTAAAAGCGATAAAACATCCTTTAATTTGTATATTAAAAAGAAGGGACAGTATTAGAAGATGAAACATATAGGTTATAAGGATGACAAAACGTGTTGGAGGGTTGTGTTGTGTCGGGTTGATATATTAAAGTGACACGATCAGGATCAACACGAACACGACCCATTTATTAATTATGTCACCCTAATACGACATAAAAATTAAACGGGTTATACGAATACGACAGTGTAACCCGTTTATTTAATTGGATCATATATGAATTATGAACTCGACACAACTCATTTAACCTGTATAATATTTATAACTTGAAAAATGTAATATATTTATTTTTAAAATTTACTGTAATATTATTCATAAATCAAATTATGATTAAAATTGTAAATTCATTAAAAATTTCATATTTCATATGTTTTTCAAACATTCAAACAAGCACTATTAAATAATTTTAGATAAGATTTTGTTTATCTTTGATTTTTTTATCATTTTATTTTTTTATTAATTTTGTTTGTCTCTTCTAATGCAATATAAATAATTATTTTAACTTTTAATATTACTAAAAAATATACAGGTTATAAATGGGTTGGGTCAGATTGACACTACCCAACACGATAAATGAAATTAAATGGGTTATAACGGGTTAGCGTGTCAACCCATTATACGACTCGTTTAAGCAGTGTTATAAACGAGTCAACCCGTTTACCGATACGGACCTGCTAAATTTCAACCCTAACACGAAAATTTTTCATATTTAACGAATCGAGTTAGCGTGTCATGACCCTTTTTGATACTCCTAATAGGTTATAAGAAAAAAAAAGGTAAATAACTTAAAAAATATTAAATTTTATAAGTTTTTTAATGTGATAATTAAAGAAATTTTTTTTATCGAAAAATACCAAAATTTTTAAATTATTTGCATTTGTAATCACTAGTCAAAATCTAAAGGTTGACGTGTACTGTCACGTAAACATTTCAAGTTAACTCAGCCATACACGTAAACATATGACGTTAGAATAGTCTATTTTTTAATTCTATAAAAAATTTTAAAAAAGTAAAAATAAAATATTATACTCAAATTACTCTCATTCCCAACTGTTTAACCTTTCTCTCAAAACTCACAAATTCTTAGTCGATAATATAAAAAGTCTTAGTTGAGAATCATAGTTCAATACCCAAAAAAAACCATTAAAATAAAATCCCAAACATGTTTTGAAAAATTTAAACTAATAAAAAAAAGAAATCTAGAACCCAGAATTCCAATTCCACACGTGAACCACTTGTTCATAAGGGTTAGGCAGAAGTTGAGAATGAGGTTAATTTGAGTATATCATTTTATTTTATTTTTAATTTTTTTTATAGAATTCAAAAAAGGGTTTATTTTGACGCGACATGCTGAGGTGTCTGGCTGAATTATTTAGTAACGCTTTTGGGGCAGTTCACGTCAGATTTTCAGGTTGAGATTTCCACTAGTGACCATCAAGTGCAAATAATTTGAAAGTTTAGGTATTTTCCGATAAAAAAAAATTATTTAGTGATCATATTAAAAAATACTAAAATTTAGTGATTTTTTAAGCTATTTACCTGGAAAAAAAAACATAAACAAATTATATTGAGTTCCCATCACATAATAAAAAATAAATATATTATGTTTTAAGTACAAAAAAAATTATATATGTATACAAACTAATTCTTTGGAAAAATATATATATATTTATACAAACTAATTAAAATAAGAGATTATATAATTTTTCCTGTGAATTTTTTTTATTTATAATAAAAAAATTTATTATTTAAAATAGATAGTACAATATTTTATTTTTTGGACAAATTCAAAAGAACTAATGTTCAAAAAAAAAACCTATAATTATTATATATACAAGAGTATTTTAGTTTTTTTTTTCATTCACTTAATAGATAGTTTTAGTTATTTTGGAAAAAAAAACTATTCTATTAATAAAAATAAATATAAATGACTATTTAATTTATTTAAAAAAACAAATTTATTTTTTTTAAGGAATTAAATAGTAATTTATTATCCTCTTCTTAAAGATCAAACAAAAAACATAGGACATTAAATAAGTCCCACAAGAATATTGAAAATTTTAATGTTATTTGTAGTCATCCAAAACTCCAAATCAAACTATGAAAAAAATATATTATTGATGAAGCTAATTCCTATCGAAGTAAAATAGTTCAATTTTCTTCGAGTTTGAGTGTGAGCTGGTGCGACATGTAAGAAGAAACAAGAGTCAGGTGGGCTAGGCTTGGTGCCTAGCAAAACAATTCCGACGGTCAAGTTAGTTGATTAACTCAATTTATAAGACTGATCTCAAAGTTTGATATTGACTCAGTATGAGTATTTTTATTGTACCTTTTGGAGTTTTAATATTTGGGATATTTATAGATGATAGATCTTTACATGAGTTGAGTATGGATTTCTTTGACTGGTTCGGATTAGGATAACAATTTGCACGTTTATGCTTTAGACTAGGAACCAAACTGATGGTGATGTTTGACTTGGTCTTTCTGATTTCTGGGCTTTTAGATATATTAGAATGGGCTGGGTCCATCATACTTTATGATTTAGTTTGGTATATTTTATCCTTTATCAGTGGCCCCCCTGTTTTAGCGAAGTTATAATTTTTATGAACTTCGGTTGAAACAATTCGGTTTCTTGATTTAATGCTTCGTTGATCTTGTTCACATCATTTTAACGCCTGTTTGCTTTGGCTTGAAACCTTTTAGTTCGTTCGAGAATCTTGAAAGTTTATGGTATGTCTTTAAGCGCTGCCCAAATTCAGACATTAAATGCTGCAGTACTCCTTTGTCCACGTGGCCTTATCTCAGCCCTGAATTCTCAGAGTCATACTTCATCTATGCCGCCTTTTCCATTTTTGAAACGATTACTCAACATGTTTCTCTAGGTTTTAATTCCTTTTAAAAATCATTTCCTCTTCATTTCTTGAAGTTTCCTGGGTTTCCATTTTATCAAAGCTTATTTCTGCTATTTGCTTCCTCTTTTGGTGGAGCGACCTTTGATCTGCCACTATTGCTGATTGGGGAGACGAGTCATCTGCTGGGGAGAAAAGGAAGACATCCTCTCCCCAAACTAAGCCAATTCCTAAGAAAAGTAGAAGATTAGTGAAAGCAACGACTGCTAGTTTTTCAAGAAAAGCAACTTCTGAGGTTATTCCAGTTGCTAAGTCAGTAATCGAGGTTGCTTCGGTAGCGAGGCCAACGGTCGAGGTAGTAACAATAGAGGCTATGACTGAAGCTGCTTTGGTACCAGTGCCCATCCTTCCACAAGATCCACTTATCACTATTATGGATTCTAGTGATGGAGAAGACCTTCTTTCAGTTTCAAAACTTATTCGTAAATCTACAGGTGACTCCTTTTCCTCCTCTGAGAGAACTACTTCTAATCCTTTCAAAAATCAACTTGTTAACAGTGATATTTTTGATGTAATAATTGAACGAGTTCTCCAAAGGGTGCCACCTTGTCTAATTATGGATGAGGTTAAGTGTTTGGAAATCGCCCTAATTAGCGAGCCTGTTGTTGCTGTTGATTTAGCCCCTGAGCTAGGTATGTTTTTTATTCGTAGTAAGACTCCTCAGACCTTTTCCTGTGATGATCTTTTCAACTTGGTAGGTTTTGCATATTTCTATCTGCCTTCCGTTTGTGAACGTCTTTCCTATTTCATGCTAATTTTTTGCTTCTTTCCTTTTTTTTTTTTTTAGCAATTGGGAGTTCGGATCAAGTGACTTCAATGATTCCTACAGTCCTTCCTCCTCAAACTATCTCTATAGAAGACTTTTGGAACTAGCTGACAACTTCATTCCTTCCTCCGCAGTTCCTATATCCGACCTTGATCTACTAGTTGGGGCTGTTGAGGAAGGAGGGGAAGATGTGGTGACTGTAAGAAATCCAGTGCTGGAGAAGTTTCTGGGAATGTAGAAACCGAGGTTAGGGTCGCCTCAGGATCCGAGGCCGGTGTAATTGAAACAAGGGAGTCTATTCCTTAAGCTGATCCTGTGCATAAGGGCACTTCATCTATTCCTGAGCGAGCCGAGCTTGGGCTTGAAGTCCTCTTTGATTTTAGAGCCTATTTTTCCTGAACAGCTTTTGCTGGACTCAGAGTCGATAATGGACGAGGTATATCTTTTTCTTATCTTCATCCCTTATTCTCTTCTTTTGTTTTACCCTTATATTATTTTTGCTTTACCTCTCAATTAACGAGGCTCAATAAAAAATTAGGAGAGAAACTGACTGAATTCACCCGATATCAATATGTGGTGCGACGATCATTCTCTTCCAATCAAGATATAATAAATAAGCAGAACGCTACCATCTCGTCCCTTCACTCTTCTGGTTAAGAGGTGGTAGAGAAGCTGAAATTTGAACTCGCTTCCTTGTGAGCTGCTTTGGAGGAGGAGAAAAAGAAGCAAATGGATTTAACTGAATTGGAAAACTTACGATCCAAAGCAGAGAGGCTGGAAGGGGAGAGAGACCACTTCAAAGGTCTTTTTACTCAAAAATCTGACTACTTAGAGCGATTATCACTGAATTTAAATGCCAAGTTATCAGAATTTGAAGCTGAGATAAAGAGCAAGGATTCAGATCTTCTGGATCGTCAAAAGGTCATAGAGGAGCTCCGATATGAAGATGAGAAGCTGAAGGCTGACATATCTGATCTCAAGGAACAAGTTGAGGACTATCCTGTTCTGATGAAGAACTTCAAAGTCACTGAGAAGCAGATTGACGACCTTAAGATAAAGCTTGACAGCTTTGAGTGTCTTCACAAGAAGGCTGAAGAGGAGAAGGCTACTATCATTCGTGATTTCTTAGCTTCTTCTGAATACAAGCATCGGTTGGCTTTGGACTCTGGGACAAGAGTCGTAACTTGCTATAATATAGCCATTGATGCATGTGCTACTAAGTTTCCTGAGGTCCTTGCTCATGTACCGAAGCGAGTGTTCGTTCCAACCAGCTCGGCCTCGTCTCCTGCTTCTTCAAGTTCGGTTCACCCTGTTCCTTCTTCGACTCCTCCTTCTGTTGCAAGTTTAAACTAGCAACCTCATGCCTCTTGACATCTTTGTATTTTTTTTTAATTTTGTAATTAATTCAACAATTAATACAAGTATATATTTTTCTTCCTATTGCTTCATACATTTTTGTGCAATTTGCTTTACTATTTGTTGTATCTTTGTTTGGGGTAAATTTTCACTATTTTAAAGCAAACTTAGTTCTTGCTTTTCTTATGTCTTGTCGAACTGGGCAGTTGATTGTGCCTGACCTTTGATTTATTTGCGATCAACTGTAATAGATGATTCTTTCTTCTTGGCTTTTAATAGATGATTTATTATTTATTTAATAATAAATTTGTTGCCTCACGTTAGTTTGCTTGGAACTTTTACCTTTTCAATAGAGATTTTGCTGATATGAGATTGTTGCCCTCTCATCAGAGAGTCACTTCATATTCGTTTACTTCATTCTTTGATTGGGTATTTTGCTTTCTCAACAGAGAATTACCTCGCGGACTTTCACCTAGCCCTTCTTAAGTTTTTCATTTTCTCAATAGAAAGTTGCCTCACGGACTTTCGCCAAGCCTTTCCTAGGTCTTTCACTTTCTCAACAGAGAGTTGCCTCGCAGAATTTTGCCTAGCCTTTCCTAGGTCTTTTTGCCTCGTGATCTTTCGCCAAGCCTTTCCTAGGTCTTTCACTCTCTCAATAGAAAGTTGCCTCGCCGTCTATCGCCTAGCCTTTCCTAGGTCTTTCACTCTCTCAACAGAAAATTGCCTCGCAGACTTTTGCCTAGCCTTTCCTACGTCTTTTTCCCTCGCGGTCTTTCGACTAGCTTTTCCTAGATCTTTCACTCTCTCAACATAGAGTTGCCTTGTGGACTTTTGCCTAGCCTTTCCTAGGTATTTTTGCCTCGCGGTCTTTCTCCTAGCTTTTTCTTGGTCTTTCACTCTCTCAACAGAGAGTTACCTCACGGACTTTCGGCTAGCCTTTCCTAAGTCTTTCACTCTTTCAACAGAGAGTTGTCTTTAGGAGTTTTTGTCTTCGATTTTCAGAACTTAGCAAATTTATATTTGAAAGAAGAAATTATTTTATTGATAGAACTTCTTGAGATGTTGAATATTCCAAGTATGTGGAATTTCAACATCTTGCATTGTTACAAGTTTATAAGTAGTTGGTCCTATCACTCTTTTGATCTTAAAGGGCCCTTCCTATGTGGGTGCTAACTTGCCTGTTCCTTCTCTTTTGCCTGTGGCTTCGAGGTTCCTCATGACTAGTTCTCATTCTTTAAAGACTCTGGTTTTTACCTTCTGGTTAAAATAGCTTGCAGCTCGCTATTTATATACGGCCATTCTGATGCTTGCTTTTTCTCGAAGTTCTTTAAAGAGATCTAAGTCCAGCTTCCTTGCTTTATTATTGTCTTTGCAATTGGTGAAGTTGACTCTTCCACTGGGTAAACCAATGTCCATTGGGATAACAGCTTCGCTACCATATGTTACATTGAAAGGAGTTTCCCCTATGGGTTGTCTTGAAGTGGTTCGATAGGCCCATAGAACATGATGAAGCTCTTCTACTCAACTTCGCCTATATGAGTCCAGTCTTCGCTTTGATCCTTGTAGAATTGTTCGATTGGTCACTTCGGTTTGTCCATTCCACTGGGGATGGGTCACTGAGGAGAAGTGCTGTTTTATATTAAGTCCTGAACAGAAGGCCTTTATTTTAAAATTGTCGAACTGCTTCCCGTTGTCGCTGACGAGCTGATATGGCACTCCGAACCTGCAAACAATGTTTCTGCATAAGAAATTGATTGCTTTTTTAGCTGTGATGGTTGCAAGTGGCTCTGCTTCCACCCATTTAGTGAAATATTCTACTGCAACAAAGAGGAATTTTCTTTGCCCCGAGGCTGCGGGGAGGGTCCCACTATATCCACACTCCATTTTGCAAAAGGTTATGTAGTAGTTATTGGCATCTGTTCTACTGTAGGAATGTGTCTTCCTTGCTCATGATGTTAGCAGAAGGGACATTTTCTAACAAAGGCTATAGCTTATTCCTTCATTCTAGGCCAAAAATACCCTTGTCGAATTGCCTTGGCGGCTAGCATTTTTCTCCCAATGTGCATCCCGCAGCATCCCTCAAGTATTTCTTTCAAGACATATTCTACTTCGCTCGGCTTTAAGCATCTTAACCATGGGAGAGAGTAAGATCATTTGTAGAGTACATCATTGTGAAGAGAGAAATGAGCACTTGGGCATTTTACTTTTTTGGCTTCTTTTGGGTCTTATGGCAATTCTCCTCGCCATAAATAAGCTTTGATTGGGTCAAATCATATTGGTTCTTCATTTAGTTCCATCACTTTGTCCACCTCTTGTATCCTTTGATGTCCTAAAGTTCCTACAAAAATTTTCTGGGGTAGTTCGATTGGGTGTACTGCTGTGAGTTTGGAAAGGCCATCTGCCCTATTATTCTCATTTCTTGGGATTTTGTAAAATTGCAGCTTGACTCCTCTATCCACCATCTTTTGGATTATTCCCCTAATTTTTTGTAGATATTTGACTATGGTGGGCTTTTTGGCTTCGAATTCCTTCTCTATCTGGCTAATAACAAGCTAAGAATCGCTGTGAATTTTGAGCGATGTTAGGCGAAGGTAATCCATGAACATTAGCTCTTGACTTATTGCCTCATATTTTACAATATTATTGGTTACCTCGATTCCGAATTTTCGGGCATATTCTAATATTAATCCTTGTTCATTTTTCAGGACTATTCCGATGTCACTCCCTTCTCTACTACTAGCCCCATCGACAAATAGCTCCCAGCTTAACTCGTCTTTATAACTCTGTTCCATTGGGTTTGATTTTTTTACATCTGCCTCCGCTTCGGTTTCTAGGACTTCGGTATCAAAGGAACATTCAAATATGAAATTTGCAAAGTGCTTGTGCTTTAATGGCTGATCTGGCTTGGTACTGTAACCCATGTTGACCTAACTCGAACGACCAACACAACATTCGCTCTGATGTTTCTGGTTTATATAGTGTTTATTGTAGGGGTTGGTCAGTTACTACTATGCCTTGGTGTGCTTGCAAATAAATTTTGAATTTTATGGTTGATAACACCAAGGCATATGCTATCTTCTTTATGGGATTAGTTAGAAGCTTGCTAAATTAATTTTAAATTAGTTATACAAATTCTTGAATGGTCAATGATTAGGGCTTTGAAAAAAGAATTGGAGTGTTAATAAGTTATAGCCATAGATAAGTAGCTAATTAAAGTGTTTTTCGTATGTGTAATTATTGTAGTTCCTATAAGTGAGCCGAGAGAAGAGGAAATTCAAGAAGGAAGTGATCATCCATTATGTCTTTTGTAAAGAAGTGAAGAGTAAAGAAGTACATTAGTTCGAGGTGAGTGAAAAGTATATTGTTATTTTTGTGTTTGATTCCATGAGGCTCTTAAAGCCTATATTTATTGTTAAACCACCTATATGACTATTGAAATCTCCTTCATACTGATTATTTGTTATCTATTGAAATTCCTGCTTATAAAATCATAAACCTTGATCTATTGATTTATTGACATGTTATATTCCTTCCATATGAGATTGTGTACATTGTTCTACTTGAACATTGAATTCATTTCCTACGAGACTTCATATATGTTGAATCCATTGCAATTGAAGTTACTTGATAAAAACCATTGCTATTAAAGTTACTTGTATGAAGGCATGTAAAGCAGAAATCCCCGATTGATGTGGATTAACATCAGACTATGTGTACATAGGATACCTGCGGATAGGGTATATTATCCAGACCCTAACTAGGAAGAGTCTAATGGTCCTAGTCATGAGACCTGGCCCGTCTCATGCCAGTGCTATTGCAGATTGTAGATGCGGGGAACATGCGTAACCTAGCCTTTGTTTCTAACTTTTGTGTGGTATGCGGGGAGTACACCTCTCATACCCTTATTGATTTATGATAAATCTTACAATGTGCCATTTGTAGCTAAATTTGATATGATCTTGTTGCCATTGCTATTATTTCATTTGTTCATTGCCACTTGATATTAATATGTATATGAAGCTATTTGACCTATTTATATATATAGGAAACTAGTGCTATTCTATTCAGCCGACTTCGAATACTAGGCCTCACAAGTATGGTAGTATACTTTTCACTCACTGAGATTTCTCATTAGTTGTTTACTGTTTTTCAGGGAAGCAATAAGATACTACAAGCTGACTCCTCAAGTACTCTTTCTTCACTTGAGGCTATTGGTCCATCTGAAGATTTATTTTGTTATATGTATATTCTAAGATTTAAAGAGTACTCTTAGAGCTCCATGGTACTTGAGGATAGTTGTATTTTGTTTTATGTATATATACATATTAATTGCTAGAAATATTAAGTTACTTATTTAATAAAGATGATTAATGATATTATAACATTGATTATGTTTATATATTAAACAAGTAAGTGAATGTTCATTATTGATTATGTACATGAATGTTGAATTTGAGTACGAGCATGGAAACACTGTGATGTGATTGATGTAGCGAGGAATAAGGGTGAATTTTGGAAGTGTTATTTGTCGTGCAAGTTGTGATCTTGGGTGTATTGTTGTAGTTGCAGCTATCATGCTGCTAGTATAGTGTTAGATTGTTAGTGCTCATAGGTTCTATGGATTTAAGTGACCTTATGTCTCTCTAAGCCCTAGGATCGTCGCATCTCTGAAGGCAGGATGTGACAAATATGACTATAATATCCTCATAGAGGTAACACTTAGAGACTTGGAGACGACAAGACAGAGGTCAGGTGAGTCCTTTTCTGATTACATAATGAGATGGAGGGAAAAGGCTACTAAAATGGCCAATAGGCCAATAGAAAAGGAGCAAGTTCGGCTGGTAGTTAAGGGGACCCTACCTTCCCTTTATAATAGGCTATGTCTCATGCCTCTAAAGACCTTCGAAAACCTCTATGAGATGGGCCTATAGTTGGAGTAGTTTGACTTTGAAGATAGTAGAGCTCTGTGAACCCTTAATTTTGCACCCCTAAGATGCTGCCGCAGTTTGATACCTGCTAAATTTCGTGCGCTACGTAGAGCCGGTACGACGATCCCGCTAGCTGGTTAGAGGGCAGGGGTCAAGGGGGCAGCGCCCCCTCAAAAAAATGGATTTTCATGCATAATATTATAAGGAGACTGACACTTTTTCGACCCCGATCAGACTTTCTATACCAGATAGCACATTCTCGAAACTGACCCAATTTTCCTCTAAACTGACTGCCAAAATGTCCGATAATTAATTTCGGATCCAATGCTACTGACCGGTAATTTTTTAGACTTCAGAATACTTCAAAAACTGGCCTGGAACCTTCAAAAACTGACCCGAAAAGCTCCAAAAATCGAACCGGAGCCCGGAGCCCAAGGCACATGCAGACATCAGCGTGTCATCCACGCGGATCCTCCATGTGTCTATGCGGCTCCGCCTGGAGGCACGCGGTGTCCGCGTGTCATCCACGCAGCGTCCGCTTGGAAGACATGCGGCGCCGCGCAGAAACCTGCGGACGCCACAGGTACCCCCTGCGACTCCGCCATTGACGCACGTCAGTGGCAACTGACACGTCCGGGCTGACCGTACTGACACGTCCGCGCGGACCGCCTGTGGATCCTCCGGCACGTCTGGCGAATCCACCA
Source organism: Vernicia montana (assembly GCA_949750685.1). NCBI lineage: Eukaryota > Viridiplantae > Streptophyta > Magnoliopsida > Malpighiales > Euphorbiaceae > Vernicia > Vernicia montana. The sequence continues at coordinate 13,818 of CATKHJ010984792.1, forward strand.
GATGCTCCGGCGGACGCCGCAGTCTGACCGTGCGGATCCGCAGGCGTCGCACGCGTGTCCGTATCCTTTTTTTGCGGCTCCGTCCCTTTTTGTGCAATTCCGAGATTGCCCCTACCTTTTTCTATTTTTTGGACATTTTTTGGTCTTTTTCCACCCCCTATTTTTCGTATAAATACTCCACTCCATTTCACTTCAACCTACACCTTAAGCTTTTATTGATTTTTCCAATTGTTTCTCTCTCTAATTAGTTTTTACTCTCTCTCTAATTAATTAGTTAGTTAATTAAAAATTAATTTTAATTAACTAATTAATCTTTTTTTAAATTCCCACTCACTCACTCTCAATTAATTAATTAATTAAAAATTAATTTTAATTAATTAATTAATCTTTTTTTTTAAAATTAAATTTTCACTCAAGTGGTTAATTAATCATTTTAATTAATTAAAGTTTGAGTAATCAAATCTTTTTTTAAAAATCATTTCATTTTCCGAAACGGAACTCCGCTCTGATAAAATCACTCACCCTTCACCAACCAAAAAGAAGGTATAATCTCTTATACTCAATCAAACCTCAAATCAAACCAAATCAATCAAATCTGACCGATTTTTAAACCCTCCTTCCACCTCATAGTGGAATGAACTACGTGAGTTTTGATTCCCATTCAGTGAGCTACGTAGGCACGCTTAGAATCTGAATTCAAGCCTCAAATCCAAATCCCAACCAATCCCCTCCCCTATTTATTTTCCATGTAAATGTAAATTTATGCTTTCCATGTAAATTGTAATTAATTTAGTTAATCATTTTTTGAGTAAAAGAGCGATTTTGTAATTTCCCTAATACCCATAAGGGTTAGAGGAAATACTCTCCTTTACTTGTGGATGTTTAAACACTCGCTCTTTAAATACTTGCTCTTTATTTTTCCATCTGTCTCATCATTATGCCATGTTCATGCATTATAAATTGTCATCAATATCTGTCATCCATGAAATCATTTTTCAAAAAGTCAAATCAAATTTAAATACCAAATCGAGATTATTCAAAACCAAAAACCTAATCCCCGAACCGAAACTTGGTTCGAAGGTTAGTGATTTTTATCCTTGGGTAAATTAATCAAAGATTAATAAATTGGAGTCAAAATAGGTTTTTCCTTAATTTTTCCACTTAAAATAAATTAGGGTGGCGACTCCCGAATCATTTTCAAAAATCAATTTTTCGAGGCGATAGCCGCTTCCAATCGTGAGCACCGAAACCCATTCCTTAACCTCCCTTAAAAATCGCTTAGCCTTTCCTTAAGGCATTTCTCCGAGCGAGGGGAGGGGCGTTTGGGCGAGGTCTCACAGTTGGTGACTCCACTGGGGACTAGTTGCCACCTTTTTTCAATAAAAGGAAAGCAAAATAAGAGGATTACTATTTTGGTTAAAATTTTTCAAAAATAATCTCCATTTGACATTTAAATTTAATTTGACTTTCATGCATCACTTTGCATAATAAAGGCTCCTTGCCTAGCTCTAGATTTAGGAAAACTTTTGGATGACGAGTAGCATTGGCTCAACAACTCTCTTTGAGTATGTTGGGAGATAGCTAAAGCATTCCACCCTGCGACGAATCCCCGATCATTTCGGTGGTGTAACGAGCAATCAATACTGTTGGACCCACTCGAGTCTCTTTGACTCACATGTGGTTAGGTATATCGATACTTTAGTGGGACGGGAACCCTTAAACTAAGTTACCCTTCACCCTTGTGCATATAGCATTAGCTTCTGACTTTAGATTCCGTAAACCATAATAAAGAACTTGTGCATATACCCATGAAACCTTTCTGGCATACATCACGATATAACCATGCATACAAACCTCGCGTCTAGGTTATGCCTTGAACCAATTCTTATCACCCTTTAAACCAAAATTAGTGATCCATTACCTAAAAAAAACTCGACCAATAAACCTGGTAAAGGGAATCATTTTTTTCCCGATATACCATTGCATCTGCATATCATTTTTCCAGTGTAAATTCTTACCCTCCCTTTTCCTTTTCTTTTGGAAGGTACCGATGACCAACCCAATCAACATGGATACCATGAACGCCCTCCTCACCAACCTCCTCAAAAAGCAAGAGAAGAATTTTCAAGCCAACCTCAACTTTGCCCATAGTACTCAACAAGCCAATTTCAGCAAGGCTTTAGCCGCCCAACAAACCAATTTCAACCGAGCTCTGACTGCTCAA
>CATKHJ010984871.1:0-20179 GCA_949750685.1 Vernicia montana
GAGTTATGATCATTCCCATTAGAGATTGAATCCCTTTGATATAAAGGTTAGCCAAGGTATATAGAAATTATATGGGAATGGATAGATGCTATAGCAGGAATTAATGTCACCAATAAAAGTCCATGGAAATTCCTATACCAGCATCTATTTTATTTTTTTCCTTTTTTATCAAGTATAAAGTGAGTAATGGTACATATAATTGCTTTTGGGAAGATATTTGGTGCAGTCAAGATTCTTTCTTTCATCTTTTTCGTTGTTACAGAAGCTATACTTTGCATAATGCTTTTGTTTCGCAAATTTTTGACCCTGTTAGCACCACATTTTCCCAAAACATTCACTTCTTTAGCAACCTTAATGATAGTGAGATGACAGAATCATCTTCATTTTTTCTTTCATTGGACCCTATTCAAGTGTTGCCTGGGGTGCATGGAAGGATTTGGTCTTTGGATTCCTCTAGTATTTTTTTTCATGCACGCGCTATTCCCATCCTTTTTATCCCTCTCATTATCATTCTTTTCTCTAAACTAATCAATTTAGGAAGAATCAAGATAAGGGCTTTTATTTGGCTTGTAGTTCTCCCTAACGTAAATAATGACATGCTGCTAAAACAGGTGACCTAGAAGAGCTTTGTTTCTTGACCAGTGTGTCGTGTTGTAAGCACACTAGCACTGCAAGTCTAATTCTCCTTTGATTTTACTTTGTAAGATGGCTTAGTATGGTACCTTCTCTTTGGCATTTATGAGAAGAATTTGGTATGCCCTCATTGACTTATTCTCTAGAGATATATTTTGGCTTAAAATAGAAAATGCTAAATTCCTATTGGGTTATGCCTTAATTCGAATCTTACATAGAATTTGGATCAAGTGGAAAGCTCACATGTTTAAGAATTAGATGTTGCCTCCTAATCTTTTGTGGGATAAGATAGTTTTCATGGCTTCTTTGTGAGCTAGGGCTTAAGGGACTTATGGAGCAATATCATTGTGTATTATGCAACAAGATTGGAGGGCTTTACTTTCTCAAGTCTCTTTTTGTCCTTGTTGGTTCTTAGATGGTATAGGAGGATTACTTATCCTCCAAATAGTAATTTTTCTTTCTCTTCTTTGATAAATCTATGTCCTTATTTTTAAAAATAGAAAAAAAGCCGGGACAAAACAATAAGCTTTTTTCTATTTTTCCCTATTGCAAGGAGAACAAACACGAGGCAGGGAGATACTATAGGAGAAGAAAATAGTAGAACAATAAGAGGGAGAAAAGGAATTTTAGAGAAGTGTTTCTCGGTTTCAACTCACTTTGACTTTAAGCAATTACTCTTAGTCTTGTTGTGTTGAGTAACTTAACTTTAGCATGCAATTCAAAGCAGCAACTTGCATGTCAAGCACTACTTTACCTATAGCGACCTGGGTAAATTGAAGTCAGCATCAATCAAAATATGTGGGCTGAGAGAGAGAGAGAGAAAGTATTAACCTCTGCACCAAGCCTTCTATTGTCACTGCTAAACAATGACTATCCCCACAAACGATTTGCTTTATCTTTAGACCATGTAATGCTGTAATTGGTTGAGGAGTGAACAAATCACTGGAATTTCCATGACCCAACCTCCCAAAATCTCCCCTGCACAAAATGCTCACTTGCTATAATATGAAATCTGGATGAGATGTATAACTTGACAGAACAATAAGCCATATTATACACCTATTTAGCAAAAGAATACAAATTGGCAAAAAATATCTCAATATGCAATAAAGTGTCATAGATCACTTTATGAACATATGCCTAGCTGGTTGCAATCATTTATTTATTTTTCCTTGTTTTGTTTTTCAATTTGTTCTTAGGAAAGAGCCTAGGTTTTGAACCCACAATTGTTTATCAACATTTCATTCAACAATCATTTAACCAATCAATTTCTTTAGATTCAGTCAATTAGCTTTTTAAGCATATATTTGAATTGTCTAGGACAACTTCCAAACTGCTTTAGAAACTATGAACTGAAGTCAATGAAAAAACTATTCCTGAAAAATTAACCAAAGAATAGAAACTTAAAACAATGAAATAAAAGATGAAGAACAAACCATCCCCAACTATAAACATCTGTTTTTGACTCAGAATATGCAATCGTATGATCCGCACCACAAGTAACAGATACAATCTCATGGCCATCCAATGTACTCAATTGTGTTGGAGAAAGTCGATCTTCAGCATCACCATGGCCCAATTGTCCATCCTCCCCTCTTCCCCAAGAGCAAACAATGTTTCCAGCTGTGAATTATAAAGAACTTCAGTTTTTGACTGATTGATGCAACTTTGAACATTTTAAACATGAAATAAAATGAAGGCACTCACCAGAATTATAAAAATTTTAAAAATGAAAAGAATAAATAGATGTTAGGAATAATTGATTAAAAATAAAATGAGTCAAAAATTGGTGGCAATTAGGCCAACTAATTTTTTACTAAATTAGTTGGTGGCCTAACTAAATTGGTTGGTGGCAATTAGGCCAACCACCAATTTGGACCAAATTTGGTTGATGAATGCCTATTAAAGGCATTGAGAAGAGCATTGAAAAAAAAGGAGGAGCAATGTAACAAAAAGGGGGCTTTGTGAAATGTAAAGTCCTTCAAGATGAAAATATTTTGAGAGAAAAATATTCTTGTGTTAATTTATACAAGATCAACTTGGGTTTGCAAGTTTGAGTATAAATCGGGTGTATTGAGTGTGGGAAAAACACTTAAGGGAAATACCGGTATTTTCTTTAGGGGTCTAGAGGGTGAAAGAAATAATTCTTCAGGTTTATGTGAGTGAAGATACTATAAATTTGAGTTGGGTTAATCCAAGGATATTTATAGATTCCTTGTGTTATAATTTATATAACATATAGTGGAAGATTATTTTCTGTTGGTGGATGTAGCATGGATTTAAATATCGGCCGTTATATGTAATGGGAATTAAGCCTCCCATTACCGTTATACCCGTTACATAACCTGCATTTTTTTTTGTAAAAAAAATGGTCATTAAGGCCGTTATGTAATGGTATCGGCCATTATTGCCGTTACATAACGGCAATAACGGCCAATACAATGGGACATGGCAGATTTCCTGCAAAAAAAAAAAAGAGAGGAATATGCAGGTTCACATGCAAATTTACTGTACAGCATGTGAACCTGCATTTTGCTACCCATGAGTCCAAAATTTTCAAAATTATTGGCAATTTGTGCACCTTTTTTCAATTATTGTTACACAAAGTCACAAATATCAATTATTGTTGTTACACAAAATCACAAATATCAATTTGCTTGTTGCCATATCTGCAATAATTGTTACACCTATTATAAAAGTTCACGTTTGGCTCAAGTTTGAAGGACACACACTTCAATTTTCTGCTCCATTTTATTTGCTTGAATTTTCTACTCTATTTTCTTGAATTTTCTGCTTTCCTTTATTTCTTAAAACCAATATATGCTTCATTCAACAATAATTTCACAACAAACTCCATTACATATTTACATTCCAACTTCAATTATAATTTCCTACAATTTTTTTCCTGCAAACTCCAACTTCAACTTTAATTTTCTACAACTTTTTCCAGGAAACTCCAACTACAAAATATAATTTCCTACAATTAGAAAATGCCTCGTCCACGTGAAACTAGAGAAAATCCATCAAAACCTAGTGAAGATGTTGGGTGGAATTATGCCCATCCTGGAGAAAAGAAAGGTAAAATTATTTGTGACTTTTGTGGTAAAAAAGTAACGAGGAGAATAACTCGGCTAAAGCAACATTTGGCAGGTGTGACGGGTCAAATATCTAGCTGTCCAAAAGTTACAGTTGCGGTGAGAAAAGATATGGCTAAACTTCTGAAAGATTTTGAAGTTGCTCAAATGGGTAAAAAAAAGAGAGCACAAGAACTTCAAGATGAAATTTCAAGAATGAATGCAGTTGACGACGCAGATGACGAAGAAGACGTAGAGTTACAATTTGCACGGCAAGAAAGTATGAGACAATTTGATGAAGACCAATATAGGAGTAGAGGGGTGCATTATGATGCAGGGGGTAGTAGTGAAGCTGCATTAAAACGTGCAGCTACATTTCGAGAAAAGGGTAAAGACTCTTCTAGATATACGCCTACATCAACACCAGCTTCTAGATTGACGGCAAGGGAAGTGGAGTTGGAGAAGGAAGCAGCTCTAAGAAAGCAGCCAAAGCTGAATACAAAATGATTTAAAACACAAAAGAATAAACTAATGAAAGCTTTTGGCAACTTTGTGATCTATAATCGATTGCCTTTTTCAATTGTTGAATCACCTTAGACCAGACCAATGCTTATAGTCGCTGCAGAAGTTGGCCTTAATGTACCTCCACCTAATCCGTATGAGCTAGCAGAGGTATTTCTTCCAAATGAAGCCAAGTTGATGAAAGATTATATAGCATCATTTCAATCCATATGGAAAGAAAGAGGTGTAACCATAATGTGCGATGGATGGAGTGGTACAACAAGAATGCATATCATCAACTTCCTAATTTATTCTGACCGTGGAACAGTCTTTCACAAATCAGTTGATGCCTCACTTATGAACAAGAGAGATGCATAATACTACTTTGGGCTTATGAAACAAGTAGTAGAGGAAATTGGAGTTGAAAAAATTGTGCAAGTAGTGACAGATAATGAGGCTGCCATGAAGGCTGGTGAGAAGATGTTGATGGATCACTATAAACATTTGTACTGGACAGCTTGTAGTGCTCATTGCATTGATCTGATTTTAGAAGACTTGGGAAAACGGAAACTTTTCAAGCAAGTGATGGACCAAGCAAAAACTATCACCCAATTCATTTATAATCACAATTGGGTGTGTAATTACATGAAAAAATTCACAGATGGAAGAGAGCTTTTGAGGCCTGGCATTACTAGATTTGCCACAAATTTTATTGCTTTGGAGAGCATAGTTCGGCATCGAAATGGATTGCGAAACATGTTTGAATCTGATGTATGGATGGGAACAAAATTTGGCAAAGCTACTAGTGGGCCTGCTTTTAAAGTGCAACAACTTGTGCTTGGATTGAGAAATAAGGGTAGGTCGTTTTGGGATAGAGCAAATCAAGTCATGAAAGTTCAGGAGCCCTTGTTGAAAGTTCTAAGATTGGTAGATGGTGATAAAAACCAACAATGGGTTTCATATATGAGGCAATGGAGCGAGCGAAATTGGCAATTAAGGAGAATTGTAGAAGTTATGCTCAGTATTGGAATATCATTGATGAAAGATGGAACTTTCAGTTGCACCATGATTTGCATGCAGCAGGTGAGTTCAATCAAACTTTTTTTTTTAAAATTTTTAGTAAATTAAATGAGATAAATTTAGACATAATGGATTAGATATAATTATGATAATGAGATTAGTACTTGACTTCTTATAGGATACTATTTAAACCCTCAATACTAATATGGGCAACACGACATTCAAAATGATAGAGAAGTCTATAATGGATTAAAAAAAGCCATTACAATGATAGAGCCAAATGAGAAAAATCAAGTTATTGCAATGAATGAAGTAAGTGTTTGTGTTTACTTAATTAAATAAATAGCTACTTGAAACGATAATTAAACATGTAATGTATAACTTATGCCATTTGATGGTATAGATATTTCTTTTTCGTGACAAAAGGGAAAGCTTTGGAACCTTATTGGCACAAAGAGCTATTAAATTTACCGATCCAGGTAAATAACTCTTCAATTAATACAAATACATAATACATAAATACTTTATCCAATTTAGGAACTAACATAATGTACCATCATTATTTATACTTTGCAGCTGAATGGTGGATTAATTATGGAGAAAGTGCACCTCACCTTCAAGCAATTGCAATTAAAATTTTGAGCCAAACAACTTTAGCTTCTAACTGTGAGAGAAATTGGAGTACATTTTCTCTAATCCACACAAAGACAAGGAATAGATTACGATATCAAAAGTTGCATGCTCTTGTCTTTATACATTATAACATGAGGCTTAAAATTAGACATACAACTAGGAAGAGTCAAGAAGAATTGGAAAAGAGCTACAATCCAATTAATTTGGATTATATTTTTGAGGAAGATGATCCATTGTCTCCTTGGTTAGAAGAAAGAGAAAGACCATTACTTGATGGTGATACCAATGATTGGTTAAATGAAGAGGATATTCATGCAGATGTTGAAAGAGAAGGCACAAGTGGTATTGCTAGTACCGGTGGTGGCGATGATGATGATGATGATGATGATGGTCATGGTGGTGGTAGTGGTGGTGGTGGTGGTGGTGATACTGGTGGACAAGGGGCTGGTTCTACTTATTCTGAGGAGAATTTATATTATGATCCTCATAATATTGATATTAGTGGTGGTTCCTATAATGATCTCCCTCATTTCTACACTTATCAAAGGACCCGACATAGTGATTCGTCTAATAGAGATAATGATGCATATTCTTTTCAAACTTATCATCGGAAACGTGGTGGAAATAGTCATGATGCATCAAATAGAGGAAAAGAAATTTCAGAATCACAATTTGAAGGGTTTACCTATAACCTTATTACGTTCCTAGTGTTGACTGCACAAATGACACTACTAGTTCTTCAAGCAATTATGCATATACTTCTGATTATGCACCATATGTTCCACCTTCATCATATGGTTTGAATTATATCACTCCTAAGAGCTCCCATATTCAAGTCAAGGTGAGCAGCTTGATCTAGTGAGTTCTTTGTTCTACTACCCACCACCACAATACAATCAGGACTCAGAAGCATATGGTGGGCATCAAAATTCTCAAAATCAAGATGGAAATAATACTATAGATCCTCCTAGGCACTCCTTCTGGTATTAATAATGTAATAATTGTATCCTAAACTTTGTTTTGTGTAGTAGTAACTAGGAACACTACTTATTATAATAAATTAATAATTTTGGTCAAAAATTATACATGTTGAATATTTATTTATAGAGTATTATGCTTATTAATTAGTTATAACTCTTAAATTTAGTGATTTATGTCATTATTTCTCATTTTACAATTTTTTTCGGTAAAATTGCGTAGCGGTTGGCCGTTACCGTTACGTTATGGCCGCGACGACCCCGTTACCGTTACACGCGACCGCGACCGCGAAAATGACCGCGACCGCGATTTAAATCCATGATACCATCACTTCCTACATTTTATCAAGTAGACCTACCATCCCAATTTCCTGAATTTGAACTTCTTTACATTAGTTCAGTGACTGTTAGGTTCATCTCAATATAAATAATTAAATAAAGAAGGTCCCAAAGACTGGTGATTCATAAAAGAGAATCCACGGTGCAATTATTACTTCAGATAACCTTGCACTGATGAATTTTTCCCATTCCAAATGTACTGGCTCATTATCATGGTTTTGGAAAAGCACCAGATAGCAAGGAAAATGGTGCACCAATGCTCCCCCCACTAGATGATGTGTTAATAAATCATAATGCCCATCAACTGTAAATAATAGCATTGTAAAATTAACAATATCGTGAGGGAAACTAATCTGACAATACCAGGTCTCCTTCAGGAAACAGTAGATGCACGATCTTCATCAACCGTACCAACTGCCTCAAGAATTGATGAATAAGTAATCTGATCATATTCAAATCCTTTTGAATTCATCTCTTTCATCAGCTTTGCAGATTCCTCAAACATACCAGCACGACTCAGACAGCCGAGAAGAGTGTTGTACGAAACTGCATCTGGCTTAATCAATGAATGTTTCATCTTCATGAACATTTCAATTGCCCGGTTTGAAACACCTGTCCTAGCCAAGCCATTTAGGATAATGTTATGTGAGTTTATGTCTGGAGAGCAACCATTTTCTTCCATGGTTCTAAGCAAGGAATAAGCTTCATCTATCATGCCGACTCTTACCATCCCCGACATGAGTGCATTGTAAGTATAAACATCAGGTTTGCACCCAAGTTTCTTCATCTCGTTAAATAGATCTACAGCATCACTAAGACGGCCACACTTCCCAAAATGTTTGATCATTACAGCATATACACGAGCACTTGTATGTCCACAATTTTCTTTCAACTCTAGAAATAACTCATTTGCAGCTTCATATCGTTTTGCCTTCCCAAGGCTGTTGATCAGGCTGCAATAGGCAGCTGGACAAGGAGGGAAACCTTTTTCATCCATCTCTTCCAAAAGCAACAAAGCTTTCTCAGTTCTATTTGTTTTGCAAAAACCATCAATAAGAATTGAGTAAGTAAATGAGCTAGGAACAACACCATTTGCTTTCATTTTTTCAAACCATGAAGCAGCCTCAGAAGCTGGAGCTTTGCATTCAAATAAAGCCTTAATTACAGTGTTGTATGTTACCACATTTGGTTTACATTGCCAAGCCTCCATTTGGTTAAAAAGTTTAAGTGCGTCTTCCAATCGACGCACTTTGCCCAAAATGTTAATCAAATTGTTTATGAGCACAACATCAGGCTTGCCACCATCTTTTATCATATCCAAGAAAACACTGTAAGCATCATCAACCCTCCCAGCTTTTCCAAGCCCCTTAATCCACTCTGTGTAAGTAAAGACAGTTGGAGTGCAACCCCTATCTTTCATTTCCTGGATCAAATCCAAAGCTTTCTCAACCTTACCTAACTTAAAGTAAATTCCCAACAAGGTAGTATAAATCTTTGCAGTGGGATGAAGGCCATTCTCTTTCATCTCATCAAACAACCTTATTGCAGAATCATCCCGACCCAATTTCCCAAAAGCTGAAATAAGTGTACTATAAGTTATAGTGTCCGGAAAACAGTTGCCCTCGTTACACATCTCATTGTAAAGCTCATGGACCTTCTCATGATGACCTTCTTGCATCAATATCAAAATCATAGAATTATAAGTGCTTGCTGTTGGTTTGCATTTGCGACCTTTTATCTGGTAAAATACAGATAGTGCCTTATTCACCATCTTGGCCTTGCCTAATATTTTAACAATTTCAGATAAATCAACAGTACTAATAATACATGTACTCCTAACCATTTCTTGGATTATCTTCCACATTTCACCATACAATCTAGCTTCAATCAAACAATGGACCAAAGCTATATAGGTAGTGGAGTCATGTTCAAAATTTCTCCTTTTCCCAACCCACTTGAAAAACTGAATTTTCACATTAATTTCAACATCTATCTTCAAAACCTCACGAACTAATCTATGATCCACCTTCAACTTTAGCACTTCTAATGCTTTTTCAGCATCAGGTCCCCATTTGAATATCTTCAAAATTCTTATGAATCTCTCATCCAATTTTCGAACTGAAGAGTCATTCCTCGAAACTTTTCGATTCATAGGTAAGTTTTGGATCTCATTCTTTGAACTGGGAAACCGGAACATTTGGACTATTTCTTTTTCTGCCAAAATGAAGCAGAAAAATATATAATAACATACAAATTAGCATACAAAATGAATACTTTTTCTTATCCCATGTGAAACATCTCTCAAGTAAAACATAAATAAACAACAAATTAACAAAGATGAGACTCTATTTCTTTAATAGTGAAGAAGTGTAGAATAAGAACACTACCTGTTTGTTTAATTCTCTCACAGAGATGAGACAGAGTCGATATTGATCGTTTCCAAGCAATTGATCTCACAACCATCTTTACCATTTACCAAAACCGTTCTTGCGAGAAAATTTGGGATCACTTCCCCAAAACCCAAGAGACCAAACCAAAAAATTTTGAAGTTTCGAGTGAAATTCTGAAACAGAAGCTAAAAGCAATAAAGAGCTCAAGTGCATGATAAACAGAAAAGGGAGATTATTTGCCTGTGTAGAGTCTAAGTTTGGACTTTCGACTATAAGAATTGAAGCCCGCAAAGCTCTTAAAATAGGCCCATTAAAGTTTTTTTTTTTTAAAGGGGATTATTCATTATTAATACCCTTTTAATAATTAATTGTTTTTATTTTATTTTCTCATTTTTCATGCTTGAGAATTGTACCTACACCTCGCTGCAATTTGTTGCTTCAACACAGACAATTTTTTCATATTAATTTTTTAATCGAATGAAGTTTATTATACTTGAATTTCAACTTGGGCTGTACTAATAAATTGGGTTTTATTTAGATTCAAGCAAAAATTACATGAATAAACATGTTATTTTAGTATTTTAGTGTTTGAATAATTTTTTTATCTGAAATATTTTTTAATTTTTAAAATTAATATCATATAAATGTTTTTAATTATTTTTTGATCAAATGAGTATTAATTTGCAACTCTAAAATATCTTAATTTATAACTTTTCAGTTTCATTTAAAATATTATTTTGGTATTTAACAATCTATAAATTTTTTTTTATTGTTATTTCATTAATTTTAAAGATTTTAGAATTACAAATCAATATTTCAATAATTAAAAAACAATTAAAAACACTTACATTAAATTACTTTTAAAAATTGAGAAATTTCTCAAATAAAAACAATTATTTAGACACCAATATAACAAATTTTAAAAAATTGTAATTTTTTCTAGATTCAATGATTCATATGTATATTAGATTTATACGAAAATATAGTATAATAACAATTTCAACCTAAATACGTATTTGAAATAATAATTTTTGTAGTATATATTGCAAATTTCAAATGTCAAATGAGGCTCATTCCAAAAAAGATAAAAAAGAAAATAAAAATTCATATATCGAACAGATTTCTTATGAAATTATCTAGCCAAAACCAATATAAATTAGGTTCAAAGGTCAAATCCCCTGTATTTTTTTAAAAAATATTAAATAAATCCTCAAAATTCTTTTTTTGAGTTTTTAATCAATTGAGCCGTTTATTATTTTTTTTAATTAAACTTACAATTTTCATTTAGGGTTTAGATGAAAAAAATCTGTTATAATCTGTTATAAGATCAATTTTTTTTTCGAAGCATCTTTTGAGAAGATACTGCAAATCGCACGTTATCACCAGCTTACTCCACATTAAGGCAAGAATCCAACAATCATAAACTCATTTGGCGAAAAAAAAAAAAAAAAAAAACAATCATAAACTCATTTTTTGACAAAAGAAAACATGAGACTTCAATTTATAACCAAAAAGGAAAAGAGGTAGCAAATCAAAGACCCAATATGACATTGGGAAACCGAGGCATATCCTACGGATCAAAAAAATAGTAAACACTTGAATCCTTGAAAAAGTATTTCTACCCATACTAGCAATCGGGTAGGACAGTAAAAGTCTTCCACTTTTCTCTTAAAAACCCTTCTTTAAAAAAACCGGATTCTAGAGACTCACTGATAAATAATAAAATTTGGCTGACTATCCAACAGAAAAAGGCTTTACAGATGAAATGTAAGTCGTCAAACACATCCCACATGCCTCCCTCAAGACAGCCCACCAAAGAGTTCGTCTCAGGCTCAAATAGTTCTTATACATTACGAACCAAATTTTGCAACTAAGAAGGCTCATCCAGCTAAATTATGCAGCGCCTGTGGTATCCGACTTGTCAGTCTCCATTGGTTCTCCAGCAGCTGGTGGAACCTCACCGCTGCCAGCTCCTGTGTTCTCATTGGCATTTGCATTAGCCTCTTCACCCTGTGGTTGTTGTTCGCTCCCCTGAGGTGGAGGTGTTGCTGGTGTTTCAGGAGTAGATGGTTTAGCTGGTTTTGGTTTTGTCATTATTGGCCTACAGAACCTGTGGAAAAAACTTAATACTTTTCAGTATCACATCCACATTGGAAAAGCAAAGCAACTCATTCAAAGAAAATAACGTAAAACACTCCACCCTTTTCCATAGAATAATTCCATAGTTTTAGAAGCAATTCCCCACGATTAAACTCAAGCAACAGGAGGACTTCCATTTTAATCATGACCACCGAAAAAAATAATACTAATACTGATACTAATATAAATATAAAAGACAACTACAATACCGGTCAAGTGCTTCTGCCTTCCTTCTCACATCAGCTGACAAGAGAACTGGACTGGCATATTTAGGAAGCGAGTCCTGCTGCTGCTTTTTCTCTCTTAGCCAGGATTCTGCTTCTACGCATTCATTCAATACCTACAACATATCCAAGTAAAGATTTCAAAAACACTAACAAGGAAAACAAGAAAGTGTGGCCAAATAGAGAGAAAACAGACTAGTGTTTACCTTCTGCTTTTCAGCCAAGTCAATGTGATCAAATTTAGGATCACTTGACATTGCTGCCTCTCTATAACTATTAACACAGTAGACAAGTTGATCAATTACAGATCCCCTCTCTGTGTACTCCTTGTAGCGCTCCTCAATGGGATCACCTTGCTGCAATTTGTTACATATCATTAAATATGCAACTCATTAAGAATAATTGCTTGGTGGAAGACACAAAGAAAAGTAAGAAACACAGCGAATAACCATCACTGTGAAAAAATGAGGGATCCTCACCTTTTTGAGTTCTTCAAGCTTGGCAATGTAAACACCTTTAGTCTCATCCTCGCCATCTTCGTACAACCAATCTTCAACCTCCTGCAGTTTGACTGTGAAATCTTCCCTCTCTGAGTCAATTACGAACTCCTGATATTTGTCGCTAAGCTGGACAGATAAAAACATAAGTAGCATATATATCATTAGCCCAAGACCATCAATCAAAGCCATGCAAAAAGGTGGCAAGAAAATTCTACCTTGTTCCTCATATCATAGACATATGCTTCAACAGCATTTTTCCTGTCTTTGGTTTCTTCCATAATTCGATCTTGCAATGCCATTTCAAACTCCTTTTCTACTGCTTTCTGCACATCCACTGGCGGCAGTCCACCATAAACTAGCTCTGATACAGGTATGTTTGTCTTCTTCACTTTCTTCTTTGGAGCCTCAACCTAACAGCCAAGAATCAGTAACCAGCACATAAGTACAGGCATGAGTTCAAGGGCATGAATTACAATTTCTCCTGAAGTTAATGCACATCTTAGATGAAATTCCACATAAAAAAATCTATCAATTTACGTATTACAGCTGATTTACCTTGGTCTCCGTTTCCATTTGTGTGGGCTTGTCTCCTGACTCAGGAACACCATTTTCAACCTCAGGAGCATCAACAGTTCCTGTTGCATCTTGCATATTTGCATCAGCCTCATTAGAACTAGGAGGAGCAGCTTCACTGGGAGCTTCGTCAGAGTCCATCTTGGTAGCTTCCTTTTCTGGCTCTTTTGTGACAGGAACTTCAACCTCTTCTTCCTCCGAAAGCTGACACAAGAATCAAAGAAATTAATGGTGTTAAAACAAATATAAAAAGACTACTACTGGAACTGCAAACCTACAACAAGACTTACCGTTGCTGACTCAACAGACACGATTCCATGCAGATTTAGGCGAGCTTTCACCTTCACTTTTGCTCTATCACTTGTTGATGACTGGAAAGGACCAATCTGCAAAAAGGGCATAATATAATGAATTTGTAACTTAGATTAAAATGATAAACATGGTCAAGTAAACATAGATTACAAATCATCGACTGGTGGAAGTTAACTCCCTACCGTATATGTACTGATCTTAGCAGGCACCTGCAGTTCACCCACATCAGCATAGTGTACATCAACAGTGAATGTCCCTGACCTGTAGAATGTCAGAATCTTAACACTAGGTATGGGATTTCCCTTGGGGAACACAATAGTGCTTTGTTGATTATCTGCTCCTCCATTCAGAGAATCTGGAGCAGCACCTTTCCATGAGAAACCAATAGAAAATGGGAAGCTCTCATTAACCTGCAAATAAAACAATGAACCATATAATGAAACAAATTTGTGTACACCAGGGAGGGAAATTTGCCAATTCCTATGAAGCATGCTAGAAGAAAGCACAGCAGCTCCTCTAGAAAACACAGAATGGAATATTAAAACTCAATAAAACCAGTGCCAACTAGAGAATTTCAAGTAACAATGTAAGTTTCTTTAGGACGTGATATACATTATTACATCAAAACTAGAGATACAAGAAACAACCTCCACAGGTGCACAATTTCAAGAACAATAGTAGCACCACTTGAATAGAAAAAATTCTTGAATCATGTTAAAGAATATGTAGCCATAACACACCACAAAAACAGTGAAGAATGAGAAACAAGCTAAAATGAGGCCTTTACCTTGAACTCTCTCACTTTGAATGTGGGACTAAGCATAGCACACTGCAAAGCACAACCCCTGGCAACACACTCGCTGGCATTCATTGTACGCCTAGGCTCCTTTCCAAAGAAGTCTGTCAATATTTTGATTATAGCAGGTATACGAGAGCCAGAACCAACCACCTCAACCATGTGAACATTATCAACTGTAAGCTTAGCATCTTGAAGTGCCTTCTCCAAAGGCCTCTTAACATGTTCCAAAATTGGTACACTAATCTGCTCAAACTCATCCCTCTTAATGAAGCCCCTAACATCCTTCTCGTCCATTAAGCATTCAATATTCAGAGGTGCCTCAGGGTTGGCACTAAGAACCTTCTTGAGCTTCTCAACACCAGCCCTAAGCCTAAGACAAGCCTTAGCATTCTGCAAAACATCAATTTTATATTCTTCTTTAAACTTTGCAGCAAAGTGATGAAACAGAACCTCATCAAAATCTCTACCACCCAAAGACTGATCAAAAGCATGAGCCAATATCTTCAATTGGCCTTTTTTGAATCCAGCAATGCACACTTGCATGCTTGCATGTCCAATGTCAACAAAAGCAACGTTCAGTTGGTCATTCTCAGGCAAGTCAGTCTTATAAATACCATATGCCAGTGCTGTAGCTGTGGTTTCATGAATCAAACGGAGAGGATGCAATCCTGCAATTGTAGCTGCATCCAAAACAGCCCTTCTTTGAAGGTCAGTGAAATAGGCTGGAATTCCAATGCAGCAATCGACCACTGCTGCATTCAGATTCTTCTCAGCTATAACTTTCAAATTTGACAAAACCATCCCCAAAAGTTGGGTTGGTGTAAATGTCCTCATTTCACCCAGGTATCGTGCATGAATTAAAGGGAACCCATCAGGACCTTCAGTTACAGCAAAGGGATATGACTTGAGATCCTTCTGCAACTCTGGGTCAGAGAATTGACGGCCAATTAGTCGCTTAATCTGAGATATAGAGTTTTTGGGGTTCATCATAGTTGAGGCAGCCCCTGCAGTCCCAATGAACCGCTGTTTGTCGCCAAAGCATACAACAGCAGGAGTTTCACGCTTCGATTCATCATTAAGCACAACATCGATCCCTCTTTGCCTTGCAACAGCAACAATGCAGCTTTCATTGCCGAAATCAAATCCAACTACACTCATTTTTGTCAAAATTTACCGATTTATCCAATAAATCGGTGTAGTCCTCTCACAAAATCACGCAAACAACCTGCACAAAACAATTTATAAATCAAATGTACTACTAAGTAAACAAATCAATAATAGAAAGCATGCTTGCCATCAATCAGCATTTAGTGCATGGAATAATATAACCCATTGACATGAAAAACTTGCAACTGGAATGGAACATATAAATAAAAACAAATTATTAGTTTACAGGTAAAGAAAAATATTTCAAACACAATCTGAACACGCACTCTAAAACAAGGCCAAAAGTAAAACCATATACGTATCAATACAATACACAACACTCATAGATCCATCAAAAGAACAGTAGAATATGATACACATACACAAAAAATTACAAACCAATGCACCTGAATAGAATGTAAAAAATCAAATTGAATGCAAGATAATCAAAGCAACTAAAAAGGGTTGTAATCACTATAAACCATTATGGCATCTAAAATCCAGAAAGACACCCAACAAACAGAAGTAAATAGAGATCATGATAGTTAAAACAGTTTCACTTATTTTGCATGCATATAGCAGTACCAGTATTTGAGCAAAAACTGCACTTATCCCGAAATTAATAGCACAATCTAAACAATTGATTAACCCCTACAATGTGCCTAAATTAATTATCAAACAACATCTAATTAGAAGGGCGAAAAGCAAAAACTTAAATGCACATGCAAATGCTAATTTAAAACTTAACCTAATTAATATACATAAATTGAAATTTTACTACACTATAAAAAAGTACATAAAAAATTTTAAAACTTCCAAATTCAAATCCATAACAACAATGAGAACAGACAAAAAATAATAATAATAAACGATCATCAAATCTAAGTAGCAAATTACTCAAAAACAATTAAAAAAAAAAGGGAAAAACTAAGCAGCCTGGACCTGAAAAGGTCTGAAACGCTGAATCTATCTAGAAGTAGAATCAAAACGATCAGAGAAACAAAATCAACTAAATCTCAAAAAATAATTCACAGATCTACAAAATATAAAGATACATAACACACGAGACTGAAAGCCAGATTCAGTATCTAAACATCTAAAACGAACGAGTATAAAGAGATATTGTTTACCTTAAAATCAAAGGAAGAAGATGATGAGAGAAGGGAGAGAGATGGCTTTTGCCGTTCTAGAAATCTCTTCTCGTTTAGAAACAGAGGCTAGAGGGAACAATACAACGACCTTGTCCTTTTTATTGTGAGGGGTTACTATGTATATACTTTTATTTTTTTATTTTTAATTTTATTATATATAGACTTTTATTTTATTTTATTTATTATAGTATTTCAGTGTGGTTTTTTAAATACGGTAGACGGTAGTCATTGGAGTCGAGACGTTCCTCGAGGCGTCTAGAGTTCATTGTTGTTTTTGCTTCTAGAAAGATCTACCAGCATGTCCATTTTTTTTTTTTTTTTTAGGAGAATTTTCATTTGTGGGCTGGGCTTTGGATATAGTGCTCTTACCAACTCAAGGGCCAGGAGAGACCGAGACTCATTCCAGATACAAAGACTTATTTTTAACTATTTAACTTGAAAATTTTTCATATTTAAAATTAACTATTTACTGAGAAATTTTATGATTATAAGTGAATTTTATGTCGATTTAATAAAAAATGTTTGTGTATATGTATATATTCATGTATGTGATTAGCAAAAAAGCAAATTAAAAATAATACTAATATATTTCTTTAAATAAATGTGAACCAAAAAATAAACATTTACCTTCAGTTGTATATAATTTTTTTTTTAATAATTTTAATAAATAAATCTCACTTGCATTGAAATGGATAATATTTTTTCCTTAAAAATAGTAATAATAAATATAAATAAATATCACTAATCTTCGTACTAGGGCAAATATATCTCGAACTTTAATTATTTTAAAATATTCCTAAAAAATTGGTAATCTATTTATCACTTAATTAATTTAATGTTGGCTTAATATTCTAATAGAGTAATACTTTGGCCAAAAAAAAATTAGAGTAATAATTTTTTTTTTTTTTTTTTGCCAAATAATAGAGTAATAAGTTAATGTATTTTAATCATGTTAGAAGTAGAGTTGCAACTTGTCCATTCCAAGGTAAAAGTCATCTGAGAAGAATGAGAAGTGTAGTTAAAATCGAACTGGCTCGATAGGTTCAACCAAAAAAATCAAGAATCGATCCCCAAGCCAGTTCAGTTTAAGTTATAAACCTAGGAATGGAAAGAATAAGAAAAAAAATCGATAAATCGGTTGGGTAACCGGTGACCCGGCCCGAATTTTTCAGGTTAAATGGGTTATGACCCAATAAACAAACAACTTTTTCGCCTTCAGCGACTCAACTTCATCGCCTCCTATAAATCCTCAATAGCCGAGTCAACTCGGTGTCTCTGATTCACAGCCATTTTCAACTCAACTCTCTTAACTAGAGCATCACCACTCTCTCTTCCTTCTAGCGACTTGTCCTGCGGCGAAGAGAGCGCCAAATCAATCGCTTTCAAGGCAAATCTTTTGTGACCAAGGAGATCGAGAGCCAGTGCCTTGAGAATTAGAGGAGTGGGATCTTTCGGAGAAAGAGAGATTGTCGTTGTGCGTTTTTTGCTAGAGTTTGAGATTGGGATTTATGAGGTGTGGATTTGGCTTGGGCTAAAAAGTGAGTACCTTGAATAAAGTGGTGATCTCTCTGTACTGCATGTAGAGTTTGGCTCTCTAGCAAAGTTTTTTTTTTTTTTTTTTTTTTTGCCAAAGCTCTCTAGCAAAGTTAATTCATGTATTTTTGGAGCAACAATAAAATGGGTATTAGGTTTATGAATATTCATTGGGCCGAGCCGGTTTGGTTTTGGATTGGTCTTTTATCATTTTGATTGTTTGATTATATATATTTTTTCTTTAAATATTTGAATTTTGATTCGAAATATTTATTTATTTTGGTCCATAAAGTTAAAAGAAAAAATATTTTTTATTATGTGTTAGGTTTATGAATATTTTCATTGGGTCGGGCCGATTTGGTTTGGGATTGGCCTTTACCATTTTGATTTTTTGATTATATATTTTTTTTTCTTTAAAGATTTGAATTTTGATTCGAAATATTTATTTATTTTGGTCCATAAAGTTAAAAGAAAAAATATTTATTATTATTATTTTTAATTGAAAAAACTGTAATATTTTCGAGTCAATTTAAATATGAATATGCATTTCAGACAAATTTAAAGATGTAATCACATATTTAAAAAGTTAGAAATTCACATACCGGTTCGGATCACCTATAAATCTGGTACATTTCGTAACGAGCTTTCATAATGTGTAACGAACATTGCTTTGACATATAATGAATATTACAATGTGTAATTCAATTGATTGTAATATTCATTCAGAACATGTAACATGCATTACCTATGCATATCAAAAAACATTTTGTATAAATAATATTTATTAGTATATTATATTTATTTTTAACATATAAATAATAAATATATGATATTATTTAAAATTTTGATTCGATCCTAATTGAACATTTGACCCGTATAGATTATATATCAATGATTTTACTTATATGTAAATAATGTTTTTAGTAATATATGTGAAATATATAATAAAAATAACTATACATTTTTTATTTTTTAAATAAATTTTAAATTATTTTGTATATATAATTATAAGAAAACAAATAGCTATATATGTGTATTTGTATGATAAAATTATTCGCGTAGCAGCAGGAGAAGAATGCCACTCGACAAGAAATTGATTATTAGTTGGTATTTTTATAATTATTTTGATTTTTAATAGCACATTTTTGCAGAAGTTAGTTTTTGAATTCAAAAACTACAAATTTTAATTTTTTTGGCATTTTAGTTTTAAAATCTAAAAGCTAACGGTTGAGAATTCAATCGCTAGCTTTTGATTTTAGTTTACCAAACACTCATTTCAGTGGTTGGACATCTAATTTTTGAATGTTGGCTATTAAATGTCAAATCAAATAGTACTTTGACAATATATCTAAGTTTGAATATCTCTTCTTTCAATACTCAAAAAAAAAAAAAAAAATATATATATATATATATATATATATATATATATATATATAATCTTTAAGTCAATTTGATACTATTTTCATAAAAGGCTGATTTTCTACTAAAAAAAAAAAAAAAATCTTTGGCCAATAGATGATAATTACTTATGTTTTTAGAGGTTTTTTTTTTTTTTTTTTTTTTTGCCAAAGATGTTTTTAGAGTTTAAGGATCTAAAATTAATTTAAAATTTTGTCCAATTTCAACTTTAGACCTATAAAAATGATAAATAATTATTGTTTATTAATTCATTATATTTTTTTTTTCAAAAGAAATATTAAACTAGTCCTTTTTTGCTTTAAAAAAAAAAAAAAACTAGGCCTTTCTGTTGCCCAATATGCACCAAGAAGGGGGGGTTGAATTGATGGGTAATTTAAAAAATTAATTGAACAGGAAAGAAATAAAAAGAAAGAACACAAGGATTTATAGTGGTTCGGATTATAACCAATCCTACATCCACTCCCCAACCTCAATTGGGTATTTCACTATCAATGGAGTTTTACCAAGTTCACTCCTAACTTAGTGTTTAAGCTCACACCAAACTTTACAAGTGTTTTTCTAAGGCTCACATTCAAACCCCTCAAGTGTTTTCACTAGGCTCACACTCAAACCTCACAAGTGTTTTCACTAGGCTCACACTCAAACCCAACAAGAGTTTTACAAAGATCACTCTCCCAACCTAATTAGTGTTTAATGGCTAACACTAAACCCTCTTTGAGCAATGAATGCTCTTACAACAAACACACAAAGTGTTTAAAGAAAATTGAAAGCTTTGAGAAATAAATTTGCAAGAGTTTGGTTATTGGATAGTTAATT
>CATKHJ010985120.1:0-14919 GCA_949750685.1 Vernicia montana
AAATTTCTGCTTTTGGGTCAAGTCAGGGTTCAAGTCAAATAGGACATTTCACATGTGCATAATCAATTAGGATTCAAAGTCATAAGGGTGTATTGTCAAATTCAAAGTCATATGAACAAGTACAATTCACATATACACAATGAAATGGGTATGTGCTAGGGAATTTAATATATACTCACCTTTCTTTATTACACTCCAAAGTATTGATATTCCTCTTCAACTCCTTCGTTCCCAAATTCTTCCTCTTGAAATTCTTCCTCACCTTCTACATATTACAAATATTTATATAAAAGTTATTTTCATATAATAATGTTTATTTACTTATTAACTTAGATAATTAGTTCCTAATTATTATTTTTAAGATAGCCTAGATTCCAATTAATTTAATTCCAAATTTAGTCAAATCCCAATAAATTCCCCTCCATTATTTCTAAATTCAATTCCTTTGAGTTCCAGTAATTCCCAAAAGTTATGTTCTAAATTCTCTTAAATTCTGAATCCTAGATTTCATAGGAGTTCAGTACACTATTTTATCTATAACTCCAGTTACAAAACTCCATTTGATATAATTCTTTTTTTCAAAGAAACTAGATGCACAAGGGTACATTTCATTAGTTTTGACCTCCACTTGGTTCTGCCTTTAAGGTTATTCAACTTAAGGGTAAATATCAGAAATTCTGCTAATCCAAATACCTTATCACAGTCTAGAAATTTCTATATATCTCCCAACATACTTGGATTTAGGTTCTGAAATTTTTACATTATCTACAATACATATCAAGGTACATTTATTATGTTTTAACCATCTTTTAATTCTGATATTAAGATACTCAAAACTGACCTTAAACTTTCTGAATTCTCATGGTAGGTCTGCAGGATGCAGTTTCCTTATCCTTTCCACATTTCTGATAACTGGTAGTTGATAGTTGAAAATATTATCGTTTGGTAGAATTTTGCTAGCTGTTATTGTTGAATATTAAATAACGATTAAGAATATTGTTTATTTTTAATATATTATTATATATCTTAGAATATAGTTTATTTTTAATATATTATTGTATATCTTATTTATTGTTTTTAATGTTTAATATAAATCACAAGAATGATAAAACTAATAATTGAACTATTACAATTAATTATTTTCTTATATAATTATATTATTTTCTTCTAAATATGAATATGATAATTTTTACAAATATTATTTATAATATTTTAATAATTATTTATTACCATTATAGTTATATAAAAATTTATTTGAAAAAATATATTTTTATTGATAATAATTTTTATAGGGATATAAAATAATTTAAATTTAAATCAATTATAGTTTATTGGAAAAAAAAAAACTCCAAAATGGAGTTTTTCAAAACAATTGGGTTAACCTAACCATTGGGAGTCAAAAAACTATCAAATGACTCCTAGCAATTAAACTAAACAACCACTAAATATTAAATTCATTAATTGGGTATTTGCTAACCTCATGGACGGATCTAGAATCACTCCATTGGAAGGACCAGAATTTTTTTATAAAATACATTTATTTTTTTTTAATTTTTATTTTATGTATATTATTTTATTTTATTTTTATTAATTAAGTTTCACTTGTTATTTAAACTCATATAGCTATGAAAATATTTCAATAATATTATGTCAAAACTCATTATTTAGAAAAAAAAATTATTGATTTTTACTTTAAAAATCAATACAATGAATAGTTTTAGTATAATTTTTATTTTAATCTATTGAAACAAAAATTAAAAATATCACAACGACTATAATTAGTTATTATATTTTCTATAATACAAAGGGTGTATAGTATAAAAGTATTTTTTATATATATACTTTAATGGATTTTTTTATTATTTTGGGAGTAATTTTAATTATTTATAGTCTAATTATATATATATATATATATATATATATAAACCATTCTTAAGATTTGAACCAAAAAATAAAGTTATAAGGCAAAATCATGTATGTTTAGCATCTTTAAACAATAATATGATTAATTTCATAAATAATAAATAAATAGCATGAATAAAGAATTTGCAAAGAGACCTAAGCATTTGAATTCATTGGTTGTGATATCATTGGTTTCAATCACAGCAGCTTAACCAGTTGATCGGTAATAAATCTAGAGTATATGTGATGGGCTGAATTCCTTGTATGGACCTGGATTGAGTATAGTGGCTTGATAGTCTTTGATAGCCTGCCAGAGAGAGAAAAAAAATATTAAAGGACTAAGCTTTTTGCTTGGTAAAAGCCCTTCGACGCTAAAGTTAACAGTACTGCTTTGGAGGTTGTAAGGAAGAATTGAACTTCCTTATAATCAATATTTTCAATGAGAGAAGGAGATGAGAGTTTGTATAAGCAGCTACCTCAAAATGAAGGAGTGTTTTTCCTTTTATACTCATTTGTAGTAGTAACTTGCTGGAGAAGGGTTGCTTGCATCCCCAAGCTAATGATGGACTGCCGGGTCCTTCGGGGTTGGTGAAAAGCTTCTTCTGTCAGGGAAGATTGGTACACAAGTGCCTATTCAAGGCATGATCTTAGGTGCAGAGCTTGGATAGGTGTTGCTTTATCCTGTCAAGTATCGCTTTTTAGGGCGACCTTCATTAAATGATCGAATGATCACTGCTACAATACTTAGCCATGTGACTTCCTGCTCGCTGGCAAGGAGGTTGAAGGGCGAGGAGCTTCCTCGCTGGATGAGAAGCTACCTTGATGGGCAGTTGATTCCTTTGGGAAGACCCTTCTTCTTGGACTTGAATCTTGAGGCCCATGTGAGAATCTCTTGATGAGTTGGGCTCTAGTGTAATTAGGCTCAGTTGGATGATGGACAATTTTATTCCTTATCACCATCCATTAAAATATGTGAATAACATATACATAAATTAAAATAATTGACAAACATAAAATTGGATCTTTAGTCTTTACAAACATGAAAAGTTTGCAACATCATGTGCTTGTTTTACAAAGAATACATTATTTTAAGCTTGACTAAAACACATATGATGAACAAAAGAATTCAACCAAATAAATTAAAGCAAAGAAAAATAAATATGGATTTAGCAATTATCCTCAAATATATCTTATTTGATTGTTTGTTTAGTTTGTAGCTTGTTGCAAGATTTGCTTGTAACCTATATTTAATTTAAGGAAAAGAAAATATTCTTCTCTTATTAATGAACACATGACAATAGAAAGAGTTATTGCCTATGTTCAATCAATAAGAGTTATAAGAAAAAAAAAATTTTGTGGGGTGTTTAAGCTCTCAAAACTATGTTAGTATGTCAAAACCTTGAAAACAAAATTTTAGAATCAGGAATGAGGAGCCCCCACTCTAGCTAAACAAGGTCCTCTCTAGCTAGATGTAACTTTTAAGTTATATTTGTTAGACCGTAATGAAAAGTAATATAATGTAATCAAATGCATTTATAGTATGAAACATACCAAACGTACACATTTGATTACACAATATTACATTCCATTACAGCCAATCAAACGTACTCTTATTTTTTTATGTAAACGGTGAGATTACGCCTTTCTTATCTACTTCTGCTGTCATTTGTTTGTTTGTAGTTGAAATGGGTTCTTCCCAAGATATGTTTCTTTGCTGCTACTGCTATTTTGAGCAAACCTGCTGTTGAACATTGAGTTTTCTGGTTTAATGCAGTCTCAAGTGATATTGGTGAAGATCTCACTTCAATTCTTGGACCCTTCCTTGATTACTGATGCTGGATTGTAATCTGTATGGGATGTTTAGGGGTTAATCTTTTTGCGTTAGTGGGCTTTCTGCAGAAATACTTTCCATTGCAGCATTGTCCTGCGACTCTTTTATTAATAACATTCTCTCTCCTTATCAAAATAATAATAATAATAATTTGTCTTGTTTAAATTTGGGTTGCATTGATTATTGGTTCCATGCCAAGCATTTCATGGATTGATAACATTAAGGATATATATATATATATATATATATATATATGTCTGATCAATCATATAGTCAAGTTAGAGATCTATATATGTAAAATAGGCATAATTTTTGGATTATTGCAGGTTTTTATTTTTTTTATTTTTTGAAACAATATACACACACGCATGGGTTAGGGACATGACAGATTATTGCAGGTTTTTTTTTAGTATTGGGGGAGGGGGGAATCGATCCTAGATATATTGTTCAGGGAAATATGCACTTACCTCTAGGTTATGTCTCAGTATGCACAAATTATTGCAGTTAAGTATGCATGAATTTGATTTTCTCCTTTCAATAGTTACAAATTTAAGCACTTCACTACTAGTCTAGTAGTGAATGCCAATATAATTGAAAATTAAGGCAAAATTAAACACCTCCCAAACCCCAATTAATATTCTTAATACAGAAATAATAAAGAATCAAACAAATAAGAAAATCAGAAATTTGATACATTTGATGATCCTTTCTCAGCATGCACAACCTCCTCTTTGCTCAACTTCTGAAACAGTTTCTGATATGCCCTGGAAGTAGCTGGAGGAACTGAAAAGAGTTATATGTATAAATATCAACCGCTTTTAATACTACAATAGCAAGCAAGCAATCAAAGATAGAAAATTTTTGTTAATGTATATAATTATGCATTAGATTTAGACTTAACCCATGTCTTAATCATAATTAGGCATACTCACATGTCATGTTCATGTTCACTAGCCAATGCAGTTTTTGCAACGCAAAGAAATGCTTCATCAACATTATAATCCTCTTTTGCTGAGGTCTCAAAGTATGGTATGTTTCCCTTTGAAGCACACCAATCTGTTGTTTTTTTCTCTGAAACCTGCACACAAAAATGTTTGCTTTAATGTCCATTCCATGACTCCAACCTTTCGATTAACATCGAGAAATGCACATTGCATCTATACCACTCGACTGTTTCCACCATCTACATCGATCTTGTTTCCAAATAAAATGAAAGGGAATGCATTAGGATCAACTGGGTCTGCCTGCCATTGAATATGAAAATGTATAGGACTTAATACAGAGAAATAAGAGTTGGATTTAGTATGATGCGAAAAAACTAATTAACCCATGATACCATCTGACTGCAGTAGTAATATAAGAAGAAAAAGAAAATCTAATATTAAAAGCAGTACCATACTTTATTATATATATATTCATCACATTCATGCACATAGAAATCCTATCAGGCCTATATTGGAATCAAAGCTTAGGATACCTCTGGTCCTCAACGAAAAGGCATAATTATCATACCTGTTTGAGAAATTCTTCATGCCAATTATTAAGTGTTTCAAATGATTTAAGTACATTCACATCATATACAAGTACACAACAATCTGCCCCTCTGTAAAATGCTGCCCCTAAACTCTGAAACCTCTCTTGCCCTGCTGTATCCCATATCTGCCATTAATTAACATATGAACAAAGTTAAAAATTAATTTATTACAAAATTTTATTTGATAAATTTATCTATACTAGCTATTTAGCTATAGTTACTCACCTGCAAGGTCACCAGCTTATCATCAATCTGTAGTTCCTTGGTTACAAAATCAGCACCAATTGTAGCTTTGTACTGTTGACTAAACTTCTTGTATACATATCTGAATAAGAAGTTGAGATCTACATAGCCAAACAATTGGATTCTGAAGGTAAAATTCTAAAATGCTAAATTAAAATAGCAATAATTGGAACCAAAAGCCTTTAATTCAGTGATATTGAAGCTTAAAGGTTTTGAGTTTGAATCCCATCAGAGCCAATAATTAACGAGGTTTTTCAATTTTTCAAAGAGGCTGTTTCCACAACTAAAACCTGTAACAGTCTAGTGACAAAGCAACCTTACTGTTATGCCAAAGCCCACTCTTATCATTTAATACAATTCATCAAGAATTAATGAAATTTCATGCCCATTAAATATATATATATATATATATGCTGATTATTTTGCAAAATAAATTTGACTCTACACATCAAGTTTTGCATGGTGAACTAATTATAATAACATGTATAATTTATTATCTATTTATCATTTTTCTGGCCAAACACATAATAAATGAATAGTAGAATACAAATTTAATAAGATAGTACTAATAATTATAATGTGTCACTCCATAATGTATAAATAGGTTCAGTAAAAATGGTGGAACTTATCATTATGATGATTTGACTCGGTGGTAGTACCAGAGTCGTTTACATGTCCATGAAGTTGCGAGTTTGAACTTTCAGTCAAAGTTACATGTTTGTAATACTTGTGAAAGTAACAGAAAAAGAAAACTGATTCATAATAATCATTTAATAATCAAAAGTAGTAGCAACATAATAATCATCATGGATCATATAATGGATACTGATTCATCAATGAGGTCTTTCCCACCCTGAAATCACACAAGAAAACAAAAACAAAAACAAAAGAAGGAAAAAAAAAAAAAATCTCGAGAATCAAACAGTAAAAATAAGAATTAATCATATATACACACACAAAAGAAGAAGAAAAGAACAAGGAAAATTAAAACTCACGTACCCACTGTCACCAAGAACAATGACCTTAAGCAGTGCTCTTCTCTTAGTGGACATATCCATGATAATAAAAACTAAGAACCCTTATTATATATATATATCAGATTTTAATGGGAATCTTGAAAAAAGAAGAAGAAGAAAGTTGAGAATAGTTTAGAAAAGAAAGAAGAAACTAAATAGTAGTAACAGTGACTTAAAGAAAAGGGAAAGTCATTTTCAAGGAGGTTCTTGATTCTTCTTAATTGATCTCTTTTTTTGGGTTTTTCTTTTTTCTTTTTCTTTGACTGTGTTTAATTTTAATGATGCAGGTGAAAGCCATGTGAGTCCTTTGCCAACCTCTCAAAGCAAAAGTTAGGCGCCAGCGAAGCTGAATTTTCAAAATCTTTATTTTATTATTTTTATTTTTAATTTAATTTATGAATTTGTTGGTTTGTCTATTCTAATAGTGAAAAAAGCTAGCAACACAATTTTTAGACACTTTTTTTTTTTATTGGTCTAATTTTTAAATAGAAATATGTAACGTATTATAACAGGTAAACTCTCTATACACTTTCTTTTTTTATTTGCTCAATTTTTTTTTAAAAAATTATTATCTATTATAATAGATAAAAGTAAATATGATATTATTTTTTTTTCTCTTTTTTATTAATAATTAAATAAAAATTTTCTCATTCATCTTTTATAGTAAAAGTAAATATAATTTTTTTTTTATCTTTTATAAAAAAAGTAAATATAATATTTTTTTTTAACTCTATATTAATGACTAATTTTTTTTTTATTTCCCCTCGTACTTATATGAGAGAAAAAAAAATGTAGTCATTAATAAAGAGTTAAAAATAATATTATATTTACTTTTATCATAAAAAAAAATGAGAAAAATGATATTTAATTATTAATTAATTAAGAGAAAAATAATAGTATCATATTTACTTTTATTTGTTATAACATATTACAATTTTTTTTTTAAAATTAGACTAATAAAAAAAATATCTTAAAAAAAAATTAAAATGAGTGTTGCTAGAATCAATCTCTAATATTTATTAGTATTTTCTAATTAAGTAATTATTTATCTAGTTGACTTGGATATACTTTATCCACATCCCTGCCAGTCTGCCACTACCTTTTTCAGGTTGGATGCCAGTCAATTTCATGTTTTGTTTAACTCATTTTATTGATTTCTTAATAATTATGATTATATATATAAATCTCTAATTACATTGACGACTAAAATTTCCTGTTTTGAAACTTTTCTAAAATTTGTATACTATATTCTAGAGAACACATTAAATGTAAAATGGGCAAAATAATTTGTAACATGAATATTAGTGTTATCATATTATCATTTATGCAAATGATAATATTATCATTTATGCTCATGGCAAAATATATATATATATATATATATATATATATATATATATATATATATATATATATATATATATAATCATCTATGCACCAATTTATACTAAGTCACTATTTGGTTTTATTTTTAAAAAAAAAATTAAAATTAAACGTATTTTCAACTATTAACTTTGAAAATTTATAATTGAAAATTAGCTATTATAAAAAATACCGTTAAAATTTAAAATAATTATAAAAATACTTATTACTAATTAAAAAATATATACATCTTTATTAAGATTATTAAATATTTTAATTTCTATATACATTCACACAATCAAATATAAATTAAATTAAAATGTGTAGTTATTATTATTAATATATTTAATTATGTATAATATTAAAATTAATAATTACATATAACTAATATTTATCATAATACATAAAATAATATTTGTATTAATTATTTTAAAATATAATTTCAATTTTAACTATTGAATTATTAAATACTTAATAATTATTTGCAATTACTAATTCTAATCTGCTGAACTCATTTATTTTATAACTTATATGACAACTCATATATAATTTATTAGCAGTAGAGTTAAAAACTTCAATACATGTTATATGTATACTAATTAACATATTTAATTATTTATATATATTTTATATTAGCAATAAAAATATGAGGAATAATATTAATTAGTGTTTTAATATTCTTTTCACAACTCCAATATTTATTCAATTTTCTTTCCCCCTCAATGCCAACTACATAGTCCATGGAAAATCTCTCAATTAATCATTTGATTACACACACACACACACACACACACACACACACACACACACACACACACACACACACACACCCCCCACAAAAAAAAAAAAAAAAAAAAAAAAAAAAAAAGAAAAGGTCATTTCTATTATTAAAACTAACATCAATCATTGAAGTTGATTTTTTTTTAAATAAAATATTTATTTATTTATTGTTTCCTTAACGTTCAGTACCCCACTAATTAAGTATGGTTTATGGATGGTGCTGCAGGTCAGGTATTGATAATATATAATAGAAATATGGAATATCAATCTTTCATGTTGACTTTTCTCGTGACATGTTCACCTATCAAAACCCATATTTACTCTTTTCTTTTTTTCAAATCTTTGGATGGAAATTAGCCAAATGGGCATCTTTAAAGCTTCTTTTATTTTTATTTATTTATTTATTTTTGTTTCTCAACTGTTTATTTATTTGCTTGACCAATAACATTTGTAATAAAGGTCACTTGTGATAATTGAACATTCAACATAATTTTTAATCTCTCTTTGAGATTTAAGTTCATAATCTTTTAATTTTAAAAATAATTTTTAATATTGCTTAATCAAAATTTATTGGTTAATCAAATATCATCTTGTAATCTTATTTAGATTTTTTTTTATCAAATATAAAGAGAAAATTAATATCATTTATTTTTTTAAAAGTGATTTCATTTCATTTTAATTATATATATATATATATATATATATATATATTATTTTTGAAATTCAATTCTGACATTTTAATTTTAAAAAGGTATCTTTATATATCATATCATATAATTATAATTATAAATTTGATCGATTTTCATAAGATGATCTTTCTAATTAGAGCTGAGCACAATTCAGTCCAATCTAAAAATTTGAAAATCTCTAGGATTAAACCGAACTTCGAAGTTTTGAATTTGAGAAGAACCGAAATAAAAAATCTTTATATTGTATTGTTTCGAAAATTTTGAAATAATATAATTCGAAAATTGGATATTTTAATCCAATCCAATTCAATACGGAAATGCGGAGATGTAATATCTTGAAAAATTCACAAAAAATTTTCTTCTCTTTTAAATTATATATATATATATATATATATATATATATATATATATATATATATAATAATTAAATTTCTTGAATACTTAGCAAAAGGATTTTAATTTCCTACATATTCTCAAGTAAGTTGATATTTTATAGGTAATTAATTTAATTATGTTCATGTTTTGCTGACATAACTATGTATATATATAATTCTTTTTATTATTTTTTATCTTTATATACTTATAATTTATTTTTACAGAGATTAAAAAAATAGACTAAATAATTATACAAATTAAATCTAGGCAGAAAATAAATAACAAAATTATTACAGACCCATTTAGCTAACAAATTACATTTTGATCCCTATATAAAAAAAATTGTTACAAACTGGTCCCTAGAATAATTACTCAAAGATTTAAAAATTGTACTATCTTTTCATCTGAGCCATCTTCCTCCTTGAAAACCACTGATCTGTCACCATATTCACAATCTAATTCCACAGAGCTACTCCATCTCCTAAACACAATAAGAAAACGAAAACTCATGGATTTACATAATAAAGAGGAGAAGCAAAACCATAACAAACATAGATCCAAACCACAAATTGTCTAATATCATCAGATAAACACAAGCCTAAGCCATAAAAGAAGAAACAAAGAAGAAAAATACAATATCAAGGATAATCGAAGGTAAATAAGAAGTAAAACACGAATTTAAGTCATAAAATTGTTAAGAACCAAAATGAAGAAAAGAAAATCAAAAGAACAAGAAACGAAATAATAAAACAAGTAATTAAAATGGAAAAACTGAGCTAAAAGAAAAGGAAGAAGAAGACTTAGCTTCTAGAGCCATAAGGAGCCATCACCGGCAGAGCTCAAGCACCGAAAAAGGCTTCCCCTCTTCACCTCTGCTTGGCGCCGCTTCTACCACATCTGTCTCTCTCCCTCTCTTCTCAAAATTTTTGTTAAACCTAACAAAATGAAAAGAAATGAGTTAAGAATGAATATATACCTAGAGTTGAGAAGATAATAAAAATCTATAACTAAAACGGCATAGTTTTAGAAATAGGAAATCATGTTTTGATCCCTAATTTTATAATAAAAGTGCAATTTAGTTCTTATAAGCTAATTTTAATATTTTTATAATTAGCTAATTATTATTTAATTTTAAAAATAGAAATAAATTATGGAATGCTAACAAAATAATTTTGATTAAATCAAATTAAACATTTTTTTTATATAAAAGACGAGGTTAAACTTTAAAATAATCATTTAATAATTCTTAACAATATATATATATATATATCAATCTCTATATTAATGCTAATTATTATGAATTCTAAGAAATCCGAAATTTCCTTATGTGGACTGAAATTGATTTATTATGAATTCTAGGTAATAATTGTAAATAGTTATGCTTTATATAAATAGAATTTGTATAATATTTTTGTAGTTTATGATCTAAGGCTTACTACGGGCTTCAAGGGTCTTAAGTTTACCTAAATTCTTAGCGTCGGTTCGACCTCGGAGGACGAGTCGTGATAGGAGATTTTTACTATATTCCAATTCATTGATCCAATACTAAAATTAAACATAATATCAAATCTTAACTTATATACTACTTAAAGTTAATACATAATTTTTTATAACCACTTTCTAACTTTTTATACAAACTATTATTCTATTGCAAATATTTTCTTATTAATAATGTATCACAAAGATGTTAATTAATAATAAAAATAATGTTTTTAAAGATTAGAATATTAGATTATATAATACTAATAAAATTTTAATCTAAAATTTTATTAGTATCACATGAATATAATTATAATTAAAATGACAATATTATTAGACTTATATACTAATATATCATACTTTCTTATTATCACTCATTGATTAATAATAACATATAGTAAAAGTTTTTTTTCTATACATATATGTAGTGAATTTAAAATGTTTAATTGTAATATGTGGTTATATCTTAGTATTATTAAAACTTAATTAATATTATATTACTAATTTTTCATTAACACAAGTTTAATGAACCTAATATTTAAGTAAGTTGTATAAATATCAATAGTTATATTCAACTGAGATATTTACATTTATAATTATAGATTTATAATTCATCTAAATTTTCTTTTGATATAATTTGATAATTGATATAATGTCATGTATAATCTTATAATTTTTGTGTTATTTATATATTATTTAATTAGCATTACTTATATATTATAAATTAAAAATTAAAAAATTTCAGTTATTTCGGTCCAATTCAATTTGGTGCAGTTCTGTTCAATTTAGTCTGGTTCTCGGTCCGGATATACGTTAATAACTAGAACCATACTAAAATATTTTACTCAGTACAATTCAGTTCAGGAAAAGTAAAAAAGTCAACGATTTGATCCGATTTTGAATATTTTCGGTTCGGTTATTCAATTCAATTCGAAACTTTTAATAACTGCACTTAGCCCTCTATTTCTAATTATGAATTTGTAATTTTCTTTTAGGGTGATACTATTTGCACTTTATTAAGATTATTTGTATCCATAATCACTAAATCTATCACTTTTTTTTTTTTTTTTTTTTATAGTTTTGGTTTTAATAAGACTTATATTATTCAATTTTTTGGTATTAAGGAGATTAAAGTGTTACCGTATTAATGAGGATTAAAAATGACTCATCATATATGGGTCACACCAACCAAGTCAAGACAAGTCTAAACGCTCCAAGAAGTAGACCTTACAACATTAGGACATCCAAGCCCCAACAATAAAGGCCACCCGCGCCTTATCTCCATAATCATCCAGGAATCCGATACCTCGCTCCAGCATCACTTCGTCTCGCTAATGATGATCTTATTTAGCTTACAAGGGAAGTCATCACCGATAACTCCTTACAAGCTCACCTGACACGCAATCTCTACTACCTCTAGAAAATGACATTCAGTTACCTTAGCACATGACTTCACAGCTGATGATACTAATGCATCATTACCTTGTCCAGCTACCGAATGATGCGACCCTGACTCATCAATCGCTCACAACCATGCAATTCACTCTCCATTTCCCCAATGGGAAAGCCCTATAAATACCCAACTGTCTTCAACATACAATAGACTTTTGGGGGGAGAAAAACTATAGCACATATTGCTAAGCCTTTACCCTTTATGGTCATCTTAAAAGCCTAGAAAGGTCTTGCCAAAAGAGTAGTCTCTCGGTTATTTACTAGAAGGCTGACCTATTCTTATTAAGTTGGCCACTCTATAAGAGTTTAGCATTAAGACTTTCTTTCCTTACTGGAAAAGATCACAGTGAGAGCTCTGGCTAACCCTCTCATTTACACACCTAGGGAAGTAGTGTTATCTTTACCAAATCCACTTTTCCCTGAGCCTTTAGCTCCATACATGTAGTTATACTGACTTAAGCATAAGAAGCCCAACACTAAGCCCCTAATGCTTCTTTCCTTTGTTTCTTTGCCACACATGCTAAGATCCTTCATAAGTTCAAAAGCCTAACTCCAACCTTTTTGATGTCAAGGTTTAGCACCTTCCAACCTTTTTGATATCAAGGTCCAACACCTTCCAACCTTTTTGATATCAAGGTCCAGCACCTTATGACGGTCAAGGTCCAACACCTTCCAGTATCAAGGTCTAACACCTTCCAGAAACGAGGGTCCAACACCTTCAACGCAACTCATCTATACTGTCACACCCCGAACTCCATTTATGTGACAATCTTAGGGTATGGGCAGGTTTAAGACCACTGAACACCCGTAGAACCCACTATCCTCAAAAAAACCTGGATCAACATACTTATGCAATCAAGATCATACATACATTTTAATACCATACACATACTAAGATAAATAAAATCTTTCCATTTCATTACATTTAAATCATTTCATACATTAATCCTTTCATTATACGGAGCATCTAGATAAAGATACAAAAGTTTTAACTTTTACAAAGTACAATCTTAAGGATAAAAATATAAATATTTAAGCTTTTTGATGGAGAAGGATAATCAGGAAGCTCTAATTACACAGCTTCTAAACTCTTTTAATCTACACCTTAACAAATGAGTATGGTGAGCTGTCAACTCAGTGAATTATGAAACACATTAATACTTAGGGTTTCTCATGAAGGAATAATAAATTTGTATACATATATACATACATATCAATTTAGTGGGTATCAAACAACAATACATATGTGCCGAGGACAAACAAGCACTAAGGGTAACAGAATAATACATTACAATAAGAGAACTTATAGGTGTGATGGTACCACAAACCCACCACAAACCCCATAGTCTCAGAAACAATAGGAGTACTAAGTAAATACTAATTTTTTATAGACTTTGTCGGTCGAGTCACCGGTGCATACGGTCTAATAAATTTTTCCTCATTAGTAAAGGCATTCTATCATGCGTGGTTATAAGCTTGGACATAGCTCAGTAGGATCATAATCATAAACAGTAGGTTAGCCCAATGGCCTCGTCATTATCAACAATCAGTTTAACATTACAAAATAGCTTTCAACATTTAAGCAATGAAACAAGATGGATTTTTAACAATTAAGTTTCCATAACAATAGTAATAGAAATAATAGTAGTAGTATTCATAATACAAGTTAGGTCAATGGAAAGATCAACCAAGACATTTCAGGGTGGGTCTACTATACATCAATACATTTCATAACTCACCTCACTTGCTATAGTCTCTTCAATAAAGCTCAGATCAATCATCATGCATGGCATCAAACATTCCTTGGCTCACCAGATCATAGATCTAAATTAGCACTATACCAAACTCTTATAAAGAAATCCAGAAGAACGATATACCACTTGGATCTTTGGGCTACTTTGGAGATCGGGTGGCTTCTTTAAAGAAAAAGGAAGAATGAAGGAGATCATATTTAGATCTAGAAATCTGAAAAGAAAATGGAGAACTTAAGTTTAAAAAAGAAAAATGCAAGCGTTTTTTATAGCCTTTGGAATGGTCTAGATATCTGTTGCCCAATAAGAACCAAGAAGAGGGGTTAAATTGGTGGGGAATTAAAAAATTAATTGACTAAGAAGGAAAGAAAAGAAGGAACACAAAGATTTATAGTGGTTCGGATTATAACCAATCCTACATCCACTCTCCAATCAACAATTGGGTATTTCACTATCTATGGAGTTTTGACAAGTTCACTCCCAACTTAGTGTTTTCAAGCTCACA
>CATKHJ010985140.1:0-10357 GCA_949750685.1 Vernicia montana
AAGTAACTCTAACTTTGAAATCCCTTGGTTTGCTGACTTTGCGAATTACTTGGCTGTTAGGGAACTCCCAAAAGAGTTAACTTATCAAGAAAAGAAGAAATTCTTTTCCGATTTGAAGTACTACTTTTGGGAGGATCCCCAATTATTTAAATTATGTAGTGACCGGATGATCCGGCGTTGCGTGGCTTGGCCTGAAACCATGAATATACTTAGTCATTGCTATGCCGGACCAGCTGGTGGACATATGGGGTCCAGTAGAAGCCCAAGTGAACTACACCACCTTAGACCAATTCAACATTGCCTCAATCTTCTTTGGATCCATTTGAATGCCATCTTTACTAACCACATGACCTAAGAAGCATTCATGATCAAGCCAAAATTCACATTTTGACAATTTGGCATACAACTGGTGCTTCCTTAAAGTTTGCAATACTATTCTCATGTGCTCTTCATGCTCTTCCTTACTCTTGGAGTAGATAAGGATGTCATCTATGAATACAATGACAAACTTATCTAAATATAGCTTGAACACTCAATTCATCAAGTCTATGAATGCTACTGGAGCATTGGTCAAACCAAATGGTAGCACTGTGAACTCATAGAGGCCATATCTCGTCCTAAAGGCAGTCTTACATACATCCTCATTCTTGATTCTGAGCTGATGATAGCCCGATTGAAGATCAATCTTGGAGAAATGACTTGCTCCCTACAATTGATTAAACAAATCATCTATCCTTGGCAAAGGATACTTGTTCTTGACAGTCATCTTATTCAGCTGCCTGTAGTCAATACATAGTCGGATAGAACCATCATTCTTCTTCACAAAGAGAACTGGTGCACCCCATGGCGAACTGCTCGGTCTAATAAACCCCTTATCCAATAAATCTTGCAACTGCACTTTCAATTCCTTCAACTCTACAGGTGCCATTCTGTAAAGAGGAATAGATATTGGCTGAGTACCAAGGAGAAGCTCAATATTGAACTCAATCTCCCTTTTGGGTGGCAACTTTGGTAGCTATTCTGGAAATACATCCGGAAACTCACTAATTATCGGTATTTGCTGCACCTCATTAGGAGTTCTCCTCCTATCAATTACATTGCCAAATATCCTCGACATCCCTTCCTCAAAAGTCTCCTCGCCCCAATGGCCGATATCAAGTTAGAAGGCACATCACTTCTATCCCTTTGAAACACAAACTCACTCTTATCTCGTGGCTTGAACTCTATCTTTTTCTCATGACAGTCTATGTAAGCATGGTACTTGGACAACCAATCCATACCGAGAATCACATCAAACTTTAGTACCTCCAACTCAATCAACTCACTTGGAAGCTTCCTCCCATCAATTTTTACCATGCATGAAGGATACATATGCTTCACCTCTATTGTTTCCCCTAAATGAATGGACACTTCTAAGGGATTACTCATAAGTTCTCTACCCTTACCCAATCTCTTAACAAAGTAAGGTGAAAGAAATGAATGGGTAGCACCCGAATCAAACAAAACTCTAGCTTGTGCATCTTGGATAGAAAGGATACCTGTCACTGTAGTATTGGAAGCACGAGCCTCTTGCTGATTAAGGGAAAATACTCTGCCTCTACCTCTTCCCTCTGGAGCTTGACTGGTACTGGGTGCTTAGCCTTGCCCTCTAACTCTACCTCCTAAACTCCTAGTGTCAGGTCTAGTCATCTACATTGTGGGCTAAGAAATAGTAGGTGTACTCTGATTGTCTCCCCACAAGGGACAATCCTTGATATAATGCCCTGCCTGGCCACATTTGTAACATGTCCCTGCCGATGTCCAGCATACTCCATCATGTCTTCACCCACATGTAGCACAAGTAGGTTGGCTATAGCTCTGTTGCTCATGTCTAGATGCAGAACTGGTGGCTGGAGCAGATGCCACAAATACTACTCTAGTCTGTCCCCTACTCTGACTACCTCCCCTTTGGTGACTTTGAACCATAATAGGAGTAGCAGGCTCAACTGTCTTCACTTGAGAACTACTCCCTCCACCCCTGCTCTGGTTGCGAAAACCTTTAGGTTTGTTCTTGTTCCTCTGATCTCTCTTTGCTCTATCTTTCATGCTATTGGTTTCCATTTGCTTTGCCTTGTCAACCAACTTGGACAAGGAAGCAAACTTAATAGAACATAAGGCATTATGTAGAGGTGCAATCAAACCTCTCCAAAACCTCATGATCTTAGCTGCTTCAGTAAGAACTACCTCTTGGGCATACTTGCTTAATCGATTAAATTCATTGGCATACTCGGATTCGATCATGCCCTGTTGCTTCAGTCTCTCAAACTGAGCTATCCGGTTTTCTCTTTCTCCTTCCCCCAGGAATTCATCTATCATCTCTTGATTGAACTGTTCCCATATCGGAGGAATCTCATCATAAAATCTATTCTCAACACTGCTTTGAAACCAAGTCCAAGCATCATCTTTCAATAAGAGTCCCACTAGCTCAATTGCTCTAGCATCTGAACAAGGCAGTCGTCTCACTACCTTCTCAACAGCTTTTAGAAATTCGTAAGGCTCTTCTCCATCCTCCCCATGGAATTTCAGAAGTCCCATCTTTAGGAAGCTATAAATGTCACCCCACCATCATTAATCACTCTCCTAGCCACATGCCTAGGAATAGGAGCATTCATATGAGTCGATGGAGGTGGCATTCTCTCTTGTACTGGTGGAAGAGGTGGTGGTGCTACATTAGCATCTTGTTGCCTTAACCGTCTCAACTCCAACAATTCTCAGCAGAGCTCC
Source organism: Vernicia montana (assembly GCA_949750685.1). Lineage (NCBI taxonomy): Eukaryota > Viridiplantae > Streptophyta > Magnoliopsida > Malpighiales > Euphorbiaceae > Vernicia > Vernicia montana. Next base: position 2,764 of record CATKHJ010985140.1, read on the forward strand.
TCATTCTCATGCCTCAACTCCTCATCATCTCTTGGAGGAATATGGACTTCCTCTGCTTAAACCCAGCGTCTAGCCCTAGATGGCTCAAGTGGTTCCTTATGTATGGAGGCGGCATCTGAAGCCACTTCTGGAGCTCTTACATTCTCAAAAGGGACTTGCCTCGGTCTACCTCTACCCCTTTCTCTATCTCTTCTAGGCGGCATCTATAAGAGAAACACATAACAAAGATTTAACACATGACGGTTAATGTGGATTTACATATAAACGAGAACTTCAAATGACATTGAGGAATTCTCCTATGCTCCATGGTGTTCACATACTCTATAACTCATAAAGTCTAAACTAGACTTAACCTTATGCTCTGATACCAACTTTGTCACATCCCAACTTTGCAATTGTGATGGTCCTAGGGCATGGGTAGGCATAAGGCCACCGAAAACCTATAGAACCCATCTATACATATAATCCACATGGCATCATAATAACTAAAACAACTCATCCCAAGATCAGAACCTGAACTCATACACACATACACATCTATCTCATCGTATCACATGCTCATACCTACACTTACTCGTAATCTCATAAGCTTATAATTCTCATAAAATAATATATATTGAAATCATCCATAATTGCCATTAAGGCTAAAGAATAGCTCTCTCTCTTACACTCACGGAGCAACTACAATATCTCAAATACATATATAATAAATGGAGAAATTACATTGATCAAATAGGTTCTTTAAGAAGGAAAAATGCCTAAAAAATCAAGCTGATAAACTCCTTAATCTCCTAAAAAATGGAATCACTAATGAGATAAAGCAGTGAGTAAAGAATATACTACCATACTTCTAAGGCTAGGTAGTTCAAGGCTAGCTCACAAGGATGTAGGGCTTATAACTCGTCAAATAACTTACAATATAGCAAATGAGGCTCATATAGCTCCTAAGAATCAATAGCTCGTAATAAATATACAAGAATAAACATGTATATAACTCATAAAAGAAATCATAACTCATAAATAGATGGATATAGAAATCATTCTCGTAAGTATTTGGAGTAGAGGCACTTTATTAGCATACTCACCTCGTAAAATATGAGTAGAGGTTGGATTAGCATACTCTTGCTCATAATAAGAGTAGAGGTTTAATAACATACTCTTGCTCATAATACATGAAATGGATCAGATTTCACGTCTAGGACAATTTACCCTTCCTAGATAGGGGTAGGATATTATACCCTATCCATCGAGTTACAATGTGCACAAAGTCTAATGATTAACCCACATTAGTAAGGGATTTCTATACCATTAATATTATCAATGTAGATAGAATAATCAAGGCTCTCATAAACAAATAGCTCATAGGGTTCACATGATTCTCATACTCATAGACATATAACAATATATATAATTCTTATAAAAGATAATAATTAGTAAATGGCTAATTAAGAACTTATGAAGTTTAATGAAGCATTTAGTTCAATCAAACAATTCTCATGTACTCATACTCATGGTAGCTTGTAAAAGAAATTAGGCATTATGCCTTAGGAATTCAAATACAAGAATAATAGTATATTTTCTACTCACCTTAATCAAAAGAATGCTAAAATCTCTTAGAAGTCTCCAAATCACATCAAATCATCATGGTCCTCATGATTCCCATCAAGCCTTTTAAGAGGAGATATACATATAAACACATACAAATATAATGCATATCAATACATGCCCTTAATCACTATACACATGCTAAACTCATGATTTCTAACTCTATTCCCTTCCCCAAGCATGAATTATAACAATGAGGAAAACCAAAACCCTAACTCACCTCTTCAATAGATTCTTCAAGAATGGAAGAAAAGTTGAGTAATTGCAACCCTAAATTCTTTGGTTGAAGCAATTAATGAAGTCTCTTGATATTAAATGTGAGTGGGTGAGTGATTCTTAAGAGAAAATGGGTTATAGGGTTCTGAAAGCTTATGGGAAATGAAATGGGGCTTAAATCCTTTTATATAGCCCATAAAAATCTGCCCAGCCCCGACATGATAAACGAGCATTCATCTCTTATTCCTTAGTTTTAACTTTTCACACAGAAGATTTCTGAACGCGCATTCAAATGTATGAACGAACGTTCATGACTTGTGAATGAACGTTCAATCTCTATTCCTTTAATCGACTACTTTTCACGCAGGAGCTTCCTGAATGCACGTTCAGGTGCATGAACGAGCATTCATGTCCATGAACGAGGGTTCACACTTCAAAACCTTCAAAACTATCTCTAATTCACCACATACAACTATAAACTCATCCCATTAGCCTCATTCCAATAAAAACACCACATAATCATCACGCAACACTTAGTATACAACTCATGGCTCATAAACATACTTGGTATTAACTCATGCAAAGGATCTAATGAATGTACACATGAACTTGGGGTATTACACAGCAGCCGCGGTATCGTCGAATTTCGATCAAAATAAAAGTCATCTAAAATTAGCAAATGATATGTCAAATTGAAGTACAAGAAGAGGGGGTTTCAAATATACCAAAATTTCTGTGATCGAAAGTCGGGAAGTCGCCAGAAAATAGGTCAGAAGCTCTGCCGGCAATGGGCTTTTAGCCGCTTCAAACGGAGCGTGGGGCTTCGTCCGGTGGCTATTCCTCACTGATCTTGGCTCTCTGTGATCGTCGAAGGATGGCCGACGTGGTGGCGGAGGCGGTGACATCGGGCGAAGGTTGGACGGTGGCAGATCGGGGCTGTTCTCTCTCTCTCTCTGTTTCCTGCTCCGGTTTGCTCTCTTTTGCCCAGTTTAATGGGCTGACCGTTTTTAAATTTGTTCAATTCTTTTATTATTATTATTATTATTATTATTATTATTATTATTATTATTATTATTATTATCAGATAATATATATATATAAATAAATACATTTATTACTTAAATATATTATCATATTACTGAAATAATTACTCTAATAAAAATATAAATCTTCATATGTTTCACAATATTGCTCATAATTTCATATTTTATTTTATAAAATATATTCTTCAATTAATATATTAACTTGACAATATAAATATAATTTATATCATCTCAAATATCAATATTCAATATAATCAGAAGTATATATATCAATTTCAAATTTTCAATATTAAATACAATTAAATCAATTATCTTTTCAAATATTAATATAATAATTATTAATAAATTGATACCATTTTAAATACCAATATAAATAATTCAATATGTAATCTCAATTATCGATATATAATAAATTTATCAACCAATATATATATATTAAAATAAACAAATATCTATTTTAGTATCAATATTCAATATTAATTTATAATTACATATATAACTTTGAATATTGATTTAAATATAAAGGAAAATATATTTCATTAAAACTATTATTTTAAAAGAATAAAACATTCAAATTATTCCAATTTCGAGAACATCTATCTAACTATATACGAAATTACCCTCACTTATCATAACCTTAGTTCCATATTCATTATTCACTTGGCACACTTGACTAGTATCAGATGGGATATTACAATTATGGTAAACCTTTTACGCTTGAAAGATAATTACTTTTAGATTGTGACTTTCTAGGTTCATGTCTAATTAGCAATGGGAATAAGAAAACATTTTTCTCTACTAATGTGAAATCTCTATTTCACCCTTAGTCCCATAAGTCATGAGTGATGTCTAACAAAACATATTATGACTATCTAATTAGAATAAATATGAATGTTTGATACTTATTCATTTAATAGACCATCGATCATAATTAATGTATACTAAAATCCCTTCATTACGGAATCACAATCTTAGCTTGGGTCATGGATTTGTCAAACCCATGTTTTGATCATATGTCTATATCTCGATTTTAATTCTTGATAAATTTATTCCTACTAGAAACTCTTTCTAATGAATCTTAATTATCTCGGCCAAGGATTTGATTATCAAGAATAATCAGATAGCATAGGATTTCTTCCTCGTTTATTCAAGTTAATGAATTCTCTCTTGGCGATCACTTACCTCCATACATAACTAGTTAGAGCCATCACATGCCATATACCTTTACATGAATAGCATCAGTATGTAAGCAGTAATAAATTCCAACTACTAATGAATGAGATACAATATCCCTCAAGTCAAATGACTACATGTACAATTATGACCTAGACGATGATTTACTAACTAGTAATAAAACTTTATGCTATCATCATCTAACGTCACAATTCAATCATTCATCACATAAATATCCATATATTTATGTCGACAATATTTGTCAAGCAGCATGATGTTCACTACCTCTATAATCAAAAGTATTACATACTGATTATAGAATATAAATAGAGGTGACGGTCTTCCAGAATTATGACCATGAACATTTAAAGTATTTGTTTGAGAGTAAACTGTTATCCATATTCTCAACACTTGAGAATAGATCCTTTTATAAAATACTAATGGACAACAAATATATATTTAATGTAATGAAACATTTTCATTCATAAAGAAACATATATTTACTGCCAATAATTAAGATGTTGTTTTACATTTACATAAAATATATATTCAGCTCTAGGGCATATACTTTAACAACAAGTTGAGAAATTATAGACAAAATCCAAACACCAATAATACTTCTTTACATTAGCAATCATTTGCAAATATCTGATATTTAATTTCAATTTACAATTGGGAAGCAAGAATCACTACTGTTAGTGTTGATAAGAGAGATTAAAGAGATTTATGAATCGTCTAAATTTAAATCACTTAAATCTTTGCATCAAATTAAAGAGAAATAAAATAGGTTATAAGAAGAAAATTACGCATTAGTGAAATCAATGATTTTTTCTCATTTTTATCCATGTAAATAATGATTTTTATAGAAGAATATTTGTGATGATTTTGAAATTTCTTTGTAAAATAGAAAGTGTTCAAATTCTTCAGTTAAATTTTTTCAAAAATCTTCTAATAAGGAAATGGTTAAAATTGATGGTTCAAGGTTTAGGATGCAGTAGCTCTATCAAAGCTACGAAAAATATTAAGAAATAAGAGAAATTATTCAATCTATATTCATGTTAATTAAATCTCTAAATTTATGTCATAAGCCCATTTGGTAATGTATTAGAAAAGTCTAAACCATTTAATCAGTCACATGATATTTCTAATTAATTAATCACATGTTTATTTTTAATTGTGGGACTCACTTTAACTTGTTGCAATCTATATGACAAATTAAAGTTTACTTGTTGTTAACCTATAATAGAAGGTCATTTAGGAGGTGCATCTATATACCAGGTGCGCTATAGAATTGACCTATAAGAATATAAGATTATTGATTATTTTTCAAATTTAGCCCTTTTAAAAATTAAAGAAATTTGCTGCAAAATCATTAAATTCAATATAGCTAAGCTATTTGATGAATGAAAAGTGGTTTTTCACATTATTTAATTTATTTTTGTAGCTCTTAACTAATTCTCTAATTAGTGCTTTTATTGCTAACTTTTCAAAGTATGTAGATCTTTTCTTTATTTTTAAAGATTTTAGTTGTAAATTTCTTAATTTTTTTCAGTATTGGAAAGATAATTTCGTAGCTATATTTTATATTTTAGTTATGATATAATAAATCTGTAACAAAAAATTTAATGTACTTGTCACATTTATATATATTGTGGCAAAAATATTTATATTTTAACTACAAATCGAATAACCTCATGACTAAAAGCTATAGTCACTTGCCACAGTTATTATATAGTGGCTAATCTCTTATACTTTAGATACAAATATTATAATTCATAACTAAATATTAAAATTATTAGCCACTAAAATATTAAATTCATAGCAAGATTAAACAACTAATTGCTTCGAAATAAAAGTGACCATATTAAATAGGTTTAGTTTTTAGTCACATGTAAAATAAATCCATGTCTAATTACCGATACTATTTACTATGGATAAATAAATTTTATGGTAACATTAACTTTTTAGCTTCAAATAAAATAGAGTTTGTGTCAAAAATCAACTTTTAGTTGAATTTATACCAATAATTAACATTTGCTACCTGTGACAAAAAAATTTAATATATAGAGACATGTGTACCTAAAGGAATAGCTAATTATTTAATTTAATTATGACAAATAAATTAGATTGAAGTCACAATAAAATATAAAAATATAATGGGAATAAATATTAAAAAACTTAAATATAATGAAAATTGTCTTGAAAACAAAATATAAAAATATTCTTTACTATAATTTGAAAATTAAAAATTCTAAAGGTTTTACTTGCTAGTTTTTTGCATGAAATATAAAACAAGAACTTAAATGCATTCCGTGCCATAACATGCCTTGTTGTTCATTTAACTCTTCATAGCCTGTTAAAACAAATTAAAAAAAAAGAATTTTATAAGGATATACTTTTTATGACTATTTTACAAGTCGATTAATTTAACTATAATTAATATTTACTTAAAATATAACATGATACTAATGGTATACAAACTACAAAATCAGCAAGAAAGCACACTAGACTCACAAGGCCATGAACAGTAGTTTAGATATACCATCTCATCACAATATCATAAAAAGAAAAGATAAAATTTAGAGGAATGCCTTATGCAACATTTAGTCCAGCCAAGACAATGTTAAGAAAAATTTAATCAACCAAAGCAACCACAATTAACACAAGAAAATAAATGAAATATTAGTAATTTGAATTAAGTATTGGAGGAAATTGTATATGACCTACAGAATTATTACCTTATTGGTGTATGTTATATCACATCGGTAATTGGATCTCCTCTCTTTAGCTGCCATCCCCTTCTGCACATCCAAGTAACAAAAGATTAAAGTAATAACAAATGCATAGAGGTCAGGACCACAATTCAACTTCTTTCCACCAAAAACATACCTGATCAAATGTTCAATAATCACACATCATGTGTCATTTAAAAGGAAAATGTCTTTGGAACAATATAAAAATGAACAAATGATCTTGAGAATAAAGCATATCACCTCAAACACTGAAGCCCAATAGTAATCATAAGGACACCGAAATTTACTTCTATCAAAAGGATAAAAGACATGGGTTAAAAAAGACCTTTTGTAGTTAAATATTCTAACAATTTGAAAGGTAATAAATTGGAAGGCCTTTAATGGGTTAAGTTTGGCTTAGAAGTTCTAGTAAACAAGGTTGTTTCTTGCACTAGTTATCAATAGCTTAGAGAATACGTTGGATGTGGGTCAATTGCTCTTTCAGATTTGTAATTATGACCTAGAGCAGCAGTAAAGTTCTTGTATGCCACTACCAATTAATCCTCTATATTTGTAACTCAATAAAAACATATGCAAGTCAGGAAAAAGGATTGCTACCTTTAAGTCTTTGCTCATAAGCAGACAGGTCAAGCATCACCGGAGCTGCAGCCTCTCCATTTAACGGGTCTGATGGATTAGGATACAAAAGAAGCTGTGATAGAAGTACCTCAAATACATTTACCAAATCTAGAGAACATGTGCATCAAAAAGTAATTTAGAAGCAATTACAATATTTATCTTAATTAAAAAGGCGTAGTGAAAGTT
>CATKHJ010985210.1:0-17222 GCA_949750685.1 Vernicia montana
CCCACCCCCACCCCCACCCCCACCCCCCTCAAATATCTTGGTATTAATTCTTTTGTAGCTAATATCAAATAACATTATTGGATTAAATCAAAGTTAATTGATGTGCATGTGTTTTCAATATATATATATATATATAGCTCAATAGAAAAATATTTATCTCGAATACATAACATTAAGAGTTTCAATCTCAAATTTTAATAGATTTGATTATGATTCAAGTTTGAATTTATAATTTTATAATTTTGAAAAAAAAAATTATAATTAATTAAATTTTTAGAGAGAGAAAGGCTAAAAGAAATCAACTTTTGAATTGGATATCTATATGTGATTTGTCTAGAAGCACACTCATTAGCACTTCTTTTAACTTTTCATACAAAAAACAAAAGGTGACGAAATCCCTATATGAAGCACTATTCATAAGTATCTTTCAAGAAACAGATATATGTATTTATCCAATTAAAACAATAGTTTTTCTCACCAATTGGTTGGTTATTGCCTTAAAAGAAACAAAATAATTTTAAATTTCAACATCTCTCCCTATTGACATTATTAAAAACCTTAATGCCTAAGTCATATCTTGTTTGATAATTTTCATAAAAAGATTATATTTAATTAATAATGGAAAAAAAAATTATTAATAGAAAAAAAAAAAGTCAGTAAACTTCATTTTCTATCCAAAAAAAACTTTTCTTCGCTTTCATTGCTCATAAGATCATTCATCATCCATCTCTCTCTCACTCTCTATATATCTTGCCACAAAAATATTTCAATTTTGTCGTTTTGCTAATTTATATTTTTCAACATTGAAATTTTTTTAAAATAAAAAAATACCCATTAAAATTTAAATATATTATTTTCCATATCAAAATTTAATAGTTATTCTATTACTTTCTCCATCAATTTAAAATTTTAATTTGAATTATAAGAAAACAGACAAACACGAAATAGTAATAATTCAGAAGAATTTTTTTTTTTTTTTTTTTTTTTTTTTTTTTGTAATTTCAACTGACTTTCAAATCTATGTGCAGTTATAAAGTGTACAGGCATAAACACATGCATTTCTAAACTAATAATTATCAAATTTCATTTCATTCTTTGACACTAATAATAAAGTTAAGAGGGCATGTCACAAATAAATAAATAGTAATATATATGGCCCCATTTCAATCATATATATTAATAAATTTGATTAAGAGGATCTCTTGTTCTTATAATATTAATTAAATTATTGATTCCAATAATTGTAAAGTGATTACTATATTAATATCACTTTAAAAATGCGATTAAGTTTGTAATCATGCAAAATGTAGCTCTAACTTCAATATGGAAGATTAGGAAGACAAACTAGCTCAAGAATCCATCTACCATGCATTTTCCAAACTTTGATACTTTAAAATTATTTTTGTGGAAAAATACAGAAAAATAGCCTTAAAAGAACCAATAAATTAAATTTCCCTTCTAGGGTTTATGCAATTACAAGAAAAAAGAAAACAGCCAATTAAATAATGCAAAAGCCAAACAATAATTGCATAATCTGTGATAATCATCAAGATGAACAAACATATATATATATACCATATAACCAATAATTTCTTAAAATAAGCAATTAAATTACATCACTTGTGACTTACATGTTAATTAAATGTACTCAAAATTAAAGCAAAACTATATAATCAACATTAATCAAATTTTATTTTTCTACATGATCAAGATACTGATTTCAAATGTTTTTGTTTTTGCTTTCCTAATAATTATAACAACCAAATATGTATATATAATGTTATATAACTATATAATATAACTGAGAGTATTGATGGCCTCACCTGAAATTGGCAGCTACACTACAGTACCATTGAATTACTCTCTCTCAATCTCTTCCCCACTTAATAACCAAAATCTCACTCAACAATCCCAATCTGATGCTGATCATCATACAACTACTAATTATTTCAACTGCACGTATAAACAAGTATATAATATGTCATTTGATCTTATCGATTTGAAGATATTCGATTTCATCTACCCTGATCAATATATATTAATAAATACAATATATATATGTTTATATACTGTAATCCCCACCACCTGAAAATTAATGAATCAAGAATACCAATTCAAGCCTGCAGGAAGCTGATATGGTGGCCTGAAAATTCCATCTCCCAAAGAACCCAACATTGTCTGTTGGTGCAATGGAGGTGTTTGTGGCAATTGGTTAAACACAGAAGCAATAGAACTATTCCCATCAGTTCTCTCATCAGTACTTCCACATCCATTATCCCCTTGAAATCTCTTGCTTGATGAAGGGCCAGAAGGGTCTACTTCTTCATTCCAATACAGAGATGGTAATGTTCTTTTAAGAGGAAGCATAGAAAGTTCTCCAGGTCTAGAGTTTGATGAAGAATTGCCCAATTGAGATATGGAATTTGTATTAATGTTGATTCCTTCATTACTATTCATCATTCCTTCAAATAAACAACCCTGCTCATTTTCAAGTAATAATCCATAGTTTGTGCCTTTAACTAGCTGAAGTTTCGCATTTTGTTGGCTATTGATTGATATTGAAGGTGGTATTGATCCAAGCAAATCTTCTACTGAATCATCTTTATCATGATCCATTGGTCGATGTGAGTTATTTTTCTTGTATATTCGACATAAAACCCAATCATCAAGCTGAAAACAAAAATCAAGAAACAAAAATGATAATAAATACTGTAGTCATCTCCAGAACTATGAGGTTGCGAGTATAAACCTAGTCAGATTCCAATTAATTAGAAAAATTAAAGAATGTAATTAATCAAGCAAAGTAATTAGTAATTACCCTTAAAGAGTTTTTCTTGTTACCCAAGTCATAACCAGGTGGCTTGTTATTGACTTTGTTATCAGCTAACCGATACTCATGCATGATCCAATTGGTTTTAACTCCTTTAGGAGGCTTACCTCCATAAAAAACAAGAGCTTTTTTAACGCCAACCTTTTGAGTTCCACCAGAAGTTAATACAGGCTTATCAGTTCCTGTAGCCTTCCAATACCCTGAAGTTGCTGCTCTGTTTGGCCTTACTCCATTTGGATACTTGCGATCTCTAGGACTAAAAAAATACCATTCTTGTTCGCCAAACGTTGCCTTAGCTGAAAACCCACAACAACCCAATTCTTATCATTAGCCCATCATCAAAAAATCATTATATAATTATAATTATATATATAACCAAACAATTAAACACCTGGTAATTCCCATGGATCGAATTTGTAAAGATCAACTTCTGCGATTATTGCTACTGGAAGAGGGGCAGAGGAGGCTTTTTTCTTTAAGTAGTGAACAACTAATTCTTCATCAGTAGGATGAAATCGAAACCCTGGTGGAAGATTTGGCTGTTGCGAGCCGGACGACGAGTCAGTGCTTTCCATAATATTATAACTATCAGAAGAACAGTTGAAATAGAGAATTTTTTTATGTATGATTTGAAGGGTTTAACAAAGAAGAGCATGCTAATTAAAAATATATAATTTTATTTCGAGAGAAAAAGAGAAAAAGTAAAAAGAAAAATGAAAATTAAAAATGTTGCTTAGAGTTAGAATGATCAATTTCTCCCTTAAATGGGCAAATGGGCTAATACTGAGTAGTAAAGACTAATAAATAATACAGTATATGGACCAATCATAATCCAACATGTAAATAAAGAAAAGGGTAAATTGATAATTAAGATAGGAATGATTTACTTAATTAACCATGTTGATTTAAGTAAATTCATGCAAAGGTTGATGAAGACATGCAATGGTTAGTGAATTAGAGGTGAGAAAGTATAGGGCTAATGGGTAGCTGATAATAACACAAAACTAAGAAAATAGACCGTTGTTAGTTTGACACGTGTAATTCGAAAATGTGGGAGAAGGCGACACGTGGAATAAGAATTTTAGGAAAGTGGGGACCATTTGGAGGTGGCAACACTAGGCAACAAAAAGATAAAATAGACGGATAAGTGTGGGGTGTGAACAAGTTTTACGCTTCAGATGTCATGCTTTTGTTATGCAAATCCCACCAATCCAATATAGACACAAACTCTCTCACTCTCAAAAGCCATTTTTTAAGGTCTTGAATTTTGAGATTAGACCTATAGATATTTATTATGTCATTTAATTAATTAATTAATTAATTGCCTCTTGAGATTAATTTCATGGATTAATTGGATTGCCCTCCTTATATAGGTTAATTAACTTATTTTTCTCCTTATTTTTGAATGCAATATTAGACAATTATGGTAGGTTTAGTACACTTTAATGTGATATAATCAAATATAAAAATAAGAATATCAACAAGAATTAAGATCGCGAGATTTTTTTTTTTTTTTTTTAAAGAAAACACTTAACAGAAATACACTAGGTCCTTCTTTAATATCTCTCACTAAATTAGTAACAATTATTTGTGGTTTAAAAAATTCAAATCTAAAACCTTCCGTTTTTCATACTCTTAAAGGAGATAAAAAGACCAATAAAATTACACCTAATTAACGAGATTTGGTGAGATCGCTAGTATTTCAACTATGATCTTTAATGTTATATATATATATATATATATATATATATATATATATAACTGTTAGATATGAGAGATCAGTACTCTAGACTATACAATTAAAAAGGTAATTTTCTCATTTTAATAATTCTCACGGTAATAATAATATGAAAATTTGAACTTGAAATACGTCACTATCACCCTATTTTTTAAGACACCAATAAAATTAAATTTGAGTGACCCACGTATAAAATTGAAAATATATATCTCCTATTCCAAAATCCTTATTTTATTTTTTAAAATAATTATGGTAATTTCAAAAATGATTTTTAGTAAGATATAAAATTTATGGCCCTAGTGGTATCTCTTTCTATTTTTCTCTCTAGTTATTCCTTAAGTTTTATTTCATAAATTACCGTCGATATTCTCTTTTGATCGGCAGTGGTTCTAATATTTTCTATTAGATTTGATATGGATAATTTCATTCTTACTGTTGTTGCCACATCCACTACCAGTTCCACTCATTCGTTCTCTACTTATGTGTCCTCCTCTACCGTCGCTCGACTTTCCTTTTGCTCTATCACGTTCTCTGTCTCTTTGCTTCCACCGTTGCCTCTCTATCTCCGTTTTTACCATATACTTGTGAGTGAGTTTATGCTTACTACTATTAGGGTGATACTTTTCATTTTATTATTTTGTATTAGATTGTATTTTATTTTATTTTTTATGTTATTTTGTCTTTTCTTGTAGAAAGTTTTGTTATGTCTTCCATTGTTGAAAGTTATTTTTTTTATTATGAATCTGGTGGTATATCTGTATACTGTTACGTTTCAGATGCTCACAAAGAGGACAATGATTTGTTACATTGTTCCACTATTACATTCGCAATTTTTTTAAAACCAACTATATAGCTATTGAATATTTGCGATATGCGAATTAGTTTGCTCTTGTTAGGGTAGTTGATTCTATAACATGTCATTTTCTATTAAAATTTGTATTCAACTACTGATGATTAATGAAATTTAAATTTATTTCAAAAAAAAAAAGGATTTTTAGTGATAATTTTCTTTTCAATTAAATTAAATTATTTGAATATAAAATATTATAACAATTTATAATTAGTTGTAAGTGAAAATAAATTTTAAAAAATAAAATCTTATTTTAAATATATATATATACACACTACAAATAATTTGTCTAAAAAACTGTTTAAATCAAAATTTATCACCAGTTAAATTTAATATTTTGATTCATAAATAGATAACACTTTCTCCTCAAGTCACATTAAATTTTTTTTTGAATCTTATAGTATATTTTGATATTTAATAAAATATAAAATAATAGCTCGCACAACGCATAGTAAACTCAATACTAGTTATAATATTATTATATTTTAATTTCCTGCACAAAACAAACATTCCTTACATAAAAAGTTATCACATTCAAATAAATTTATGTTGTTGAATTTGGTTCACAAAAATAACATTAGAAGGACTCAAAGTTGAACATTTTAAGTGGGGAGCTGCTGCTGTTGATGAATGAGATCACATGTTCAAAATTTTCAAAGCGATAGAATATTAGTGTCTTTCTAATGTCTCATTGTCAAGTAACTTGATACAGATTTATAGACATAGAAAGTGAAAGTGGTTTTTTTTTTTACTTTTTTTTTTCCTCAAGAAAGTGGAATATTATTGGAGTGCTTCTCCTGCTAGAAACAATGGTGATTTTTTTTTTCTTCAAGGATTCGGTATTCAAAACTACTACAAGCTTTGATTAATCTGAATTCGAATCGGATGAAGTTATAAGAGCGGCAAAGCAAAGCTCTCCCTTAAGAGTTTTAAAACAGCTGCATACTCAGAGTTCGAGTTCAAGACCTCTGATTAAATTAGAATAATCTTTCACTAATTGATCTACACCCTTTTGGGTGATTTAATTTAAATAGTAATTGCATGCCTTTGACCACCAAATTTAATTAACCCTAATTATAATTAAGGGTATATGGGCACACACAAAATCAAAACTTATTAGTAATGGTGAATATTCGGTCGGTTTGGTTTAAAATTGAACCGAATAGAAATAACAGAAATTATATTTTGAGAAAATCGAACCGAACTAAATTTATAGTGAAAATCAAACTGAACCGAATCGAAAAAGTTCGGTTCGATTTTTTAGTTTGACTTTTTTTCTTTTTATTATATATATATATATATATATATATATATATATATATATATATATTAAAATTTCGGTCGGTTCTATTTAAATCGATTTTTTTTATAAAAATTAAACCGAATTAAAATTTAATTTAACTTTTTATTTTAAAAATCAAACCAAATAAAACCGAATCGAATTAATCCATTCAATTTAATTTTAATTTCGGTTGGATTTTTACGCCTTATTAGCAATAGCCTGTCATAACTGTTGGGCGTGGCAAAATATATATATAAATTCATGGTGTAGGAATTACACTATGCTAAGGTGGGCTCCATTGTAGGTAATATGATCGACCAAAGGGTCCCATTCATTTGTCACTTCTTGCAGTCCATTAGTCTCTTATCATCACAACAAATAACCCCACATAATCCAATCACATTTCACATCCTAATTCTTTCTATCTCCCACTCCTCTTTCCCTCTATTGGATTAGAAATCATAACGTACAAAACCGACAAATACCTTCTCTTAAATCTTTTTATTCATTGAAAAGAAGTTTTTTTTTTTTTTTTCGAAACCTCATTGAAAAGAAGTTAGGAACTCATCGTTTTATATAATAAAATTTATAAATATAAATATTATTATATTGCTCAAATCACTAATATAAATAATTATTTTTATTAATATGTAAATCATGTTGTTAAAAATAAAATTTGTGAAACAAATAAGAATTAACAACACTACTGCTATCTGATATATAAAAAATCTTATAATATTATCATGAACATGTGATAGCACCATTAATATATTGCTAATATATTTTAATATTTAGTATTAATATTAATTTATTGTTATATATAAATATGTATTTATCGTTAATCGTTAATTGTTAATAATATGTATTAAATTAATGTTGATCACTTTGCAAAGATGAGTCATTCAAGGTCTTTTGGAGTTTATTTATGGGATATTCTTCTCGAGGCTTGTGGTTCTTAATTTGTTATTAGGAGTGAGTAAAATCGAATTGAAATTAAAAAATTAAATCAAATTGATTGATTCAGTTTGATTTTATTTTTTAAATATTTTTATTTGATTTAATTTTTAAAATAATAAACCGAATTAAATTTCAGTTCGGTTCGATGTTTATTAAAAAAAATTCAATTTAAACCAAATCGACTGAAATTTTAATGAAATTGATATGCTTAATATGTAATATATTGTTTTATATTATATATATAATATAATATATTGTATACATATATAATATTTATATAAATATTATATATGTATACAATATATTATATTATATATATAATGTCACGATCCGACTCTAGGAGCACGTGATCGGCACTAAGATACGGGAAAATTTAAAATTTTCAGAACCCGTAGTCAGTCTGATAAGGCTAATCAACCGAAAATATACCATCAAATCATAAATCAAGGGCAAATGGTCCACATGCCAGCAGAACCTATATCAACATAATGATGTGTCCATCTGATCACATCTCAAAATATCACCAGGTTCCTGTCTAGCAGAATATCTCATCATGATATATTACAGTCATCAAATACCAATCACCAACAATATTACAAAAATAACCTCAGTCTACTGTAATTGCGAATTTCTAGAAATTTAATATTATACATAATAACAAATTAACATAAAATTCACTGCCGGAAGAATTGGCAGGGAAAACTCAACAATAATAAAAATACTAGGCTCATCCTGTAACTTGAAAAAAATAGTGAGACAGGGATAAGCGTCTCAACTCAGTGAGTGATACCAACCAATATATAATCCGGGTGCTATAATATCAATCTAGCATTTATTCTCATGCAACGTGCCATATATACAAATAACCAAATAATCTCATACAAAGATAAGAATTAGTCCACAGGAATCACACTATACCACAAATCTGGGGAGCCGATCCCCCTTATCCTGGCTCTCTGAAATTATATACTATCTCATAAAAATCCAATACATATGGTACCAATTGTCCCTAGCCTAAGCCATGCAGCGATCCGACTGGCAGCAGCGAGCGATGAGCAAGCTCATAAGCTGTCATACAGCAGTCAAAAATCATCCAATCACAATCATCATATATTATAATCATAATTTTAGATGATCCTTGTGTCATCCTAATTCCATCCAGCATCCATAAATAATTATACAACATATAATTAATGAAACATTTACATATATGTGTCAAAATGCTCAATTATTATATATAATGCATAATTATATACATATATTCATACGGTAAATGTAGATGCATGGAAAACAAAAAAATATATTAGAATCACTCACAATACAAGTGTGAAAAAATCAAACTCGATCAATGACCGGAACCTGGGGCTGCAGAAAATGGTCCTGGACGATCTAGAAAAATACAATATTAAGGAATTATCAGAAAAGAATTTGTTTTTAAAAAAAATTAAATATAGACACATCCTAAGACCGTAGAGAAATCTACCATAATTTTGGCAGAGTTTCCCCCAGAGTAGATCCAATCCCTCAGAAATTTAGACAACATACTCAATCTCAAAATATTGAATATTTCAACTGGGCTCCCAATAACAATTCTTTAAATTAAACTCCAATAATATATATTATTCTCTAAATAACTCTAAAATAATATATTTACCATTAATTAACCAAAATAAATAATTCTAACATTAAATTAATCTTCAGGGACTAATTTCAGACTATCGGGTGCACTCACCGGAGAGTAGCCGGAAAAGTCACCGGAAAATGTCAACGGTGTCATATAACGACGAAATTAGTACCAACGGATTAGTATCGAAACGTAGATGTCGAAAATATATACCACTCTCCCTCACTTGCCGGAGAGTCGCCGAAAAATGTGTCGACAGAAGTGAATTTTCACTGGATTCCGGCTAAAAATCAAATGTTATCCAAAATTAACAAATAATATATCAAATCGAAACTCAAGAAAAGAAGAACTCAACGATACTAGAATATTCAGAAACGGAGGTCGAAAAGTGGCGATCTGAGCTGATTTCCTTTCTCTCTCTCACACTAACACTCACACACACACTGCCACTTATCTTATCTTTCTCTGACTCTTTCTATATCCTCACGTTAACTAAACATATATATATATAGATAATACTAACATTTAACATACTGACACATTACATAATAATAATAATAATAATAATAATAATAATAATTCATGATAATATTAATAAAATATAACAATAATAATAATAATAATAATAAGTAAATAATTTTGAAAATTTACTTAAATAAATTCACTTTTTACTAAATAAATAAATTTATTTTACTAAAATAAATACCCAATGATAAATTTTTATAAATTTTAAAAAAATTCAAGATATTATAATCTTCCCCCCTTAAAAGAAATTCGTTCTCGAATTTGGATAAAGATAGTAATTCATAAAAATAATACACATTTCATTAAATAAATACTTAAAACATTAAAATATTACATTTCAAAATAAATCAACTAGCCCCAAACAAATAAGGTCATTTCTCTCTCATCTCGGCTTCTACTTCCCATATACACTCTTCGGTAGTGATATTACGCCACATAACCTTAACCATAGGAAGTTCCTTAGAACGAAGTATGCGAATTTGAAAATCCACAATAGCTACAGAAACTTCCTTATACGACAAGTTTTCACAAATCTGAATCTCTTCTGGCTGTAATACATGAGAAGGATCAAAAATATATCTTCTCAACATAGAGATATGAAACACAGGGTGGACATGTGAAAGATCCACTGGCAATTCCAAACGATATGCAACTGCTCCAACTCTCTCAATGATCATATATGGGCCAATATACCTTGGTGCCAACTTTCCCTTCTTACCAAATCTCATTACTCCTCTCATAGGGGATACTTTTAAGAAAATAAAGTCACCCACATTAAAAGAAAGATCTCTACGCCTTGGATCCGCGTAACTCTTTTGTCTACTAAAGGCAGTCTTCAGCCGCTCTCGGATTATATGAACTTTCTCTAAAGTAATCTGAACCAAGTCAGGTCCTGCCAACTGGCTTTCTCCAATTTCTTCCCAACAAACTGGAGATTTGCACTTTATGCCATACAAAGCCTTATAAGGTGCCATTTCAATATGGGCATGATAACTATTATTATAAGCAAACACAATCAATGACAAGTGACAATCCCAATGACTTCCAAAGTCAAGTATGCACATTCGAAGCATATCCTCTAAAGTCTGAATTGTCCTCTCAGACTGACCATCTGTCTGAGGGTGAAAAGCTATGCTAAAATCTAACCTTGTACCCAATACATCTTGCAAAGATTTTCAAAATCTAGAAGTAAACTGGGATCCTCTATCTGACACAATGGAGACTGGAACTCCATGCAAATAAATTATCTTTTCCATATACAACCTGACATACTTAGCCACAGAGTAATTGACCTTAACAGGAATAAAGTGTGCTGATTTGGTTAATCGATCTACAATAACCCATATAGAGTCATATCCTGCAATAGTCTTAGGTAATCCAGTCACAAAATCCATAGTGATCATTTCCCACTTCCATTCAGGAATAGGAAGTGATTGCAACAATCCAGAAGACTTCTGATGTTCCATCTTCACTTGTTGACAAGTTAGGCATCTAGAAACAAATTCAGCAACATTTTTCTTCATACCATTCCACCAATAAATACCCCTTAAAACACGGTATATTTTGGTAGAACTTGGGTGCACGTTGTACGCTGCGAGGTGTGCTTCGTCTAAAATCTCTTTTCTCAAATTATCTACATCAAGAATGCATAAACGAGAACCGTGTCGAAGTACTCCATTATCATCAATCACGAAGTCTCCAGTACTGCCTTCCTGCACCTGATTTATAATTCTGCATAATTATGGGTCCCGTCTTTAAGCCACTTTAATTCTTTCCACTAGAACTGAACGGACTTTGAAATGTGCTAACAATAATCCAGAACTGTGCACCTCCAATTGCAACTCTTTATTAAACAATTCATGTAACTCTTTAACTATAGGTATTTTCTCTACCACAATATGAGCTAAACTACTAGAGGACTTCCTACTTAATGCATCAGCTACAACATTTGCTTTACCAGGGTGGTAAAGAATGGTGTAATCATAATCTTTAAGAAGTTCCATCCATCTTCTCTGTCTCAAATTCAAGTCCCTCTGATCAAAAATATATTTCAAGCTCTTGTAATCAGTATAAATCTCACAAGTTTCACCATACAAGTAATGCCTCCAAATATTCAAGGCAAAAATTACTGCTGCCATTTCCAAATCGTGGGTGGGATAGTTCTGTTCATGCTTCTTCAACTGACGAGAGGCATAAGCAATTACTTTACCATACTGCATCAAAACACACCCGAGATCAATTCTCAAAGCATCACAGTAAACTGTGTAACCGCCCATACCCGAAGGTAAAGTTAATACTGGAGCTGAGGTAAGACAATCTTTAAGTCTTTGGAAACTATTTTCACATGGCTCAGTCCACAGAAACTTAACATTCTTCTGAGTTAATCGAGTCAAAGGGGCTGCTATCCTTGAAAAATATTGGACAAAGCGACGATAATAGCCTGCTAACCCAAGAAAACTGTGAATCTCGGTGACTGTAGTAAGCCTTAATTAATTTGTGATAGCTTTTACCTTTTTGGGGTCCACCAAAATACTATCCTTAGTAACAACATGCCCTAGAAAGGCTACACTATCTAACCAAAATTCACACTTGGAGAACTTAGCATAAAGTTGATGATCTCTCAAAGTTTGCAAAATCATCCTCAAGTGTTGAGCATGCTCTTCAGGAGTTTTCAAGTATACTAGAATGTCATCGATAAACACAATGACAAACCGATCTAGGAATGGTTTAAACACTTGGTTCATCAGATCCATAAACACGGCAGGTGCATTAGTGAGTCCAAAAGACATCACAAGGAACTCATAATGTCCATACCGAGTTCTAAATGCTGTTTTAGAAATATCTTCTCTCCTGATCCTCAACTGATGATATCCTGAACGAAGATCAATTTTTGAGAAACATTTAGCACCCTGAAACTGGACAAATAAATCATAAATTCGAGGAAGAGGATATTTATTCTTTACAGTCACCTTGTTCAATTGTCTGTAATCAATACAGAGACGCATCGATCCATCTTTCTTTTTCACAAACAACACCGGAGCACCCCAAGGAGAAGTACTGGGTTGGATAAAACCTTTATCTAAAAGATATTGCAACTGTTTCCTGAGCTCTTTTAATTCTTTAGGTGCCATTCTATAAGGCGACATAGATATAGGGTCTGTTCTCGGTACCACATCAATACAGAATTCTACCTCCCTATCCAGAGGCAATCCTGGAAGCTCTTCAGGAAACACATCAGAGAATTCATTTACTATAGGCACATTTCCCACGTTACCAACATCCTTGTAAACATCTCTAACTAAAGCTAAATAACCTTGATATCTATGACGTAACATCTTTCTAGCATTGATAATTGAAACAAGATTATAAGGAGAAACATTTATATCTCCTCTGAAAGAAAACTCTGTGTCTCTAAGAATATGGAAAATAACTTCCTTGTTGCGACAATTGAGGGTAGTATAATGAGTTGACAACCAATCCATACCCAGAATTACATCAAAATCCATCACATTAAGCATAATTAAATCGGCAGAAAGAATCCTTCCCTCGACTTGAACTGGACATGCAGAAAAAGATGTGTCCACTAACAAGGAATCACTCATAGGAGTGACAACTGATAACGGACATTCAAGACTGACAGGTATCATATCAATTTTTACTGCAAAACTGGGGGATATAAAGAAGTGCGTAGTACCTGGGTCTAATAATACACGAGCCTCTAAAGAACAAACAAAAAGAACACCTGTCACTACTGCATTCGAAGCTTGAGCGTCCTGATGGGTGAGTGTAAAAATCCTACCCTGGTTCTGATTATGTCCTCTACCAGCAAATTCAAAACTCTAACTCAGACTCTGTCCTCTACCTCTGCCCCCAAAACCACGGCCCTGCTGGCCACTAAATCGTCCCTCGGATTGAGAAGAAGAGGAGGTGAACCTAGGCTGAGCTACACTGGCTATAGATCCCTGAGTGAAAGTTCTTTGACCACTAGTTACAGGGCAATCTCTAACAAAGTGACCCGGCTGGCCACAACCATAACATACACTCGCTCCCTGCCAACACTGCCCTTGATGGGCTTTGCCACATCTAGTACACACTATGGTAACTGAATCTGAACCACTATAACTATATCCACCACCACTACCACTATAGTCTCTGCCATATCTAAATCCATTATTACCCCTATTTTTGTTCTTACGTCTTTGGGAGCTCTGTGAACCAGTAGAATAAGGCCCCATAGTAAAAGTACCAGCATTACTAACAAAATTAGATGTGCCCCGGTTATTCCTTTTAGCCTTCTCCTCTTCATCTACCATGAACTCAATATCACGGGCATCATCAATTATCTCACTGAAAGGACGACCCTGACGCCCACTAAGTAGAGATTTATAATCATCACCCAAAGCCCTGACATAATGATATTTCTTAGATTTCTCATCTGGTACAGTAGTAGGCACAAATCTACACAACCCTAAAAATGTATTAGTGAACTCTGCCACAGAGGTGAACTTATCTTTCTTCAAACTCTTAAGTTCAATCATCTTCCTATGAACAAATCCAGGAGGAACAAACCAAGCCAAAAACTCCCTACTAAAATCATCCCAATTCATGTCCCGGTATCTCTGCCGGATATAATTCTTATACCAAGTCTGAGATGGTCCCTCTAGCTTACGGCTAGTGAAATATATAGATCTAGTATCTGTGCAACTCAGCTCCAGACAAATCTCTCTAATGTTATCCATAAAATCATAAGCTTGCTTCTCATCACCAGAGAAAGTAGGGGGATTATACTTAATAAATCTCTCTAATGACACTGTAGGAGCTGCAGGTACTACAAGTGGTACAGGTGCAACAGGTGGAATAGGTGGAACAGGTAGAGCTGCTGGAGGGATGGCTCTAACCACATCAGTCAATCCGCTGAAATTCAACAAGTACGACATCCACATCAGTAGGAGTCTCATCACTAACCTGCCTACATCTACCTCTGAGACTAGGGGCTGGTACTACTGGACCTGTAGAGCCCTCCTCCTTTGGAGCAGCATGCTCCGCAGCGGCAGCAGCTTGCGCTATTGTAGCTGCTCTTATAGCTCTAGTACTCATTATACTGAAAAGAACAAAATGGTTCATCAAATAAAGAAGGATAGCCCACACATCATATAACCACACACATATATCACTAAGTAACCATTAAGGTACTGCAGAAGTTAGAAGCAAGTGAAACATAGTAAGACGTGTTGGAATCCTATGTTCCGCAATTACAATTCCCTAAGAAAATGAGCCAAAAGCTTTGATACCAACTTTGTCACGATCCGACTCTAGGAGCACGTGACCGGCACTAGGGTACGGGAAAGTTTAAGACTTTCAGAACCCATAGTCAGCCTGATAAGACTAATCAATCGAAAATATACCATCAAATCATAAATCAAGGGCAAAGGGCCCACATGCCAACAGAACCTATATCAACATCATGATGTGTCCATCTGATCACATCTCAAAATATCACCAGGTTCCTGTCTAGCATAATATCTCATCATGACATATTACAGTCATCAAATACCAATCACCAACAATATTACAAAAACAACCTCAGTCTACTGTAATTGCGGATTTCTAGAAATTTAATATTATACATAATAACAAATTAACGTAAAACCCATTGCCGGAGGAATTGACAGGGAAAACTCAACAGTAATAAAAATATTAGGCTCATCTTGCAACCTGAAAAAAATAGTGAGACAGGGATGAGCATCTCAACTCAGTGAGTGATACCAACCAATATATAATTCTGGTGCTCTAATATCAATCTAGCATTTATGCTAATGCAATTTGCCATGTATACAAATAACCAAATAATCTCACACAAGGATGGGAATCAGTCCACATGAATCACACTATACCACAAATCTGGGGAGCCGATCCCCCCTATACTGGCTCTCTGAAATCATATACTATCTCATAAAAATTCAATACATATGGTACCAGCTGTCCCTGGCCTAAGCCATACAGCGACCCAACTGGCAGCAGCAAGCGATGAGCAAGCTTCTAAGCTGTCATCCAATCACAATCATCATATATTATAATCATAATCTTAGGTGATCCTTGTGTCATCCCAATTTCATCCAGCATCCACAAATAATTATGCAACACATAATTAATGAAACATTTATATACATGTGCCAAAATGCTCAATTATTATTTATAATGCATAATTATATACATATATTCATACGGTAAATATAAATGCATGGAAAACATGAAAATATATTAGAATCACTCACAACACAGGTGTGGAAAAATCAAGCTCGATCAATGACCAGAACCTGGGACTGCAGAAGATGGTTATGGACGATTTAGAAAAATACAATACTAACGGATTATTAGAAAAGAATATTTTTTAAAAAAAATTAAATATAGACACATCCTAAGGCTGTGGATAAATCTACCATAATTTTGGCAGAGTTTCCCCCAGAGTAGACCCAATCCCTCAGAAATTTAGACAACAGACTCAATCTCAAAATATCGAATATTTCAACTAGGCTCCCAATAGCAATTCTTAAACTTAAACTCCAATAATATATATTATTCTCTAAATAACTCTAAAATAATATATTTACCATTAATTAACCAAAATAAATAATTCTAACATTAAATTAATCTTCAGGGACTAATTTCAGACTATCGGGAGCACTCACCGGAGAGTAGTCGGAAAAGTCACCAGAAAACGTCAACGATGTTGGATAACGGCGAAATTAGTACCAACGGTTTGTATAAAAAACGTAGATGCCGAAAACATATACCACTCTCCTTCACTCGCCGAAGAGTCGCCGAAAAACGTGTCGACAGAAGTGAATTTTCACTGGATTCTGGCTAAAAACCAAACGTTATCCAAAATTAACAAATAAGATATCAAATAGAAACTTAAGAAAAGAGGAACTCAACGGTACCAGAATCGTCAGAAATGGAGGTCCAAAAGCGGCAATCTGAGCTGATTTCCTTTTTCTCTCACTCTATCTCTCACACTGACACTCACACACACACTGCCACTTATTTTTCTCTAACTCTTTCTATATCCTCACGTTAACTAAACATATATATATATATATATATATATATATATATATATATATATATATATATATATAATACTAACCTTTAACATACTGACACATTACATAAATATATATAATAATAATAACAATAATAATCATTCATAATAATATTAATAAAATATAATAATAATAAAATATAACAATAACAATAATAATAATAATAATTTTGAAAATTTACTTAAATAAATTCACTTTTTACTAAATAAATAAATTTATTTTACTAAAATAAATACCCAATAATAAATTTTTATAAATTTTTAAAAAATTCAAGATATTATAGTATTATACAACATAAATATTTATCTTGTAG